>JAQBSW010010253.1:0-25081 GCA_029291075.1 Eudiplozoon nipponicum
TCTTCAGACTTGTCGACTAACTCTGCCCGTTTGCTGTGCTTGTTACTGTGATTCAGAACAACGTATAATAAAAAGCCAAGTAACTAATGTTTCACTGCCACATACTTATAAGCGAAACAATAAAAATTATAAATAACGACAAAAATATTAATTTGAGCATAAATATTACTAGTGAGATTTACGCGATAGAGAGAAAGAGAGTACCCAGTACTAGGAGTACATTTATCAAGATATCTTACAGCAGTGAGGCAAACTAAACCTCTACAAAACACCATTATGGCGAAGTCAGCATTACAGCTTTCTTGTGTATTTCACTCTATTATATCATAAATAATCCAAACTTCGCAGCTGACTTTTCCCTACTAAGAAAATAAAGTTACGAAGATGATTGCAATAGAAATTTGCAACAAGATCGCCACAGAGTTCGTTTCGATACCATATCGCGAAGGGTTTCTTTCTGAGAACTATGATGCGCACATGGACCCCATCCTAACAGACGAGTGAGTCCTATACTACCCAATTTGGATTTAAACGACCTACTGTTTAATCTATATCAAAATCTGCCTATTTTGTTTCTTACGACAATCTGGTGCTGGATGAGAGAACAGAGCTCTTCTGCGCAATCGAATTGAGGGCATGCGCAAAACGTGACAGAAACAAGGAAATTGATGGTTTCCCATTTGGTTTTCTAACTAGGAGCACTTGTTGGATATCAACGTTGGTTATTCGTTGTTGGTCACTAACATGTTGTAATTCTCAAACAACGATGGTCGAATGCCTGTATACATCTCAAATCATCAACTCTAAGAAGCCAAGTCTCACTAGATTAAAGATACTTTGTAAACATGTCCTTTAAGACAGTGAAATATTCGCGTTTCTCCTTAAATGGCGAAGGTTCGCGATTCTTATTCTCACCTGGTCAGTCATATTGCCTAATTTATCGATATAGCTCCCAAGATATGTGAACCTGTCAACTATTTCTATCTTCATTCTGCAGTTGGAGTGAGTGGTGGGTGATCCAGTAAAAGTACCTTACATTTAGAGGGTGCGAATTTCATAACGAGACGGAACAACGAGTGCTAATCTATTCAAGGTGGCCTGAGCAGAATAAAGTTCGTCGAATAATAGTACGATATCATCTGCATAATCAAGATAGACTAGTTTACCGCACGGAAGAACTTCAGTACCTTCATTCTGAATGTGTTAAATTGTTATTCATTATACCTTATATTACAAAATGAAACAAAAAAGTGGAGTGGGCAGCCTTGACGAACACCATTTTTTGTTTTAAAGTTGTTCATCAATTCGTTGTAGACCTTAACGCGACCAAAGTCTTTGTGTAGAGAACGCGTATAATACTAACAAATTGTGTGGACACACCAAAATTAGGCAAAACATGGAATAAAACATTGCGATCCCCCAAATAAAATAAACCATTGAAAACTAGAAAGACGGTTATTGTAGGACGGTGATACAAATGTCGCTGTTCAAGAACTAGCCTTAACGCAAAAATTTTATCTATACATCCACGTCCTGCAATTCGCGTGAATCGCTAAGACGGCGTAGGATAACAGAAGCAAATAATCTAGACACTACTCAAGTTAAGCTTATACCACGATGGTTATTGCACGAAATACAATTGCCTTTGTTGAAAATACGAATGATGATCGACTCATTCCATATAATACGAAAATCTTGTGAACGCTCAAAAATTATATCTCCAAAATCCTTAAATAATCCCGAGTGCATATTATCAAGGCCAGTGGCTTTGCAACGTTTAAAATATAGGATTGTATCCCGTTTTTCTAACTCTGATGGTTATCAAGACTAACACTTCATACTGTTGATACAAGCATTTTTCGAGAGTCGGAACTGACATGGGTACCCAAGATAATTGATCTATGAAGTATTCAGTCAACCTATCAAGACAACTTATTTTATCGATTATTAAATGGTTGCTACTATCATTAATAGTTTCGCTAAATTTTAATATTTGCGGAACTGTAGCGCGAATGAGTTGGAACAAACAGTGACAATTACCTGACGCGAACTTCAGCCTTTCTAATCCAAAAGGATTCGAGATCGACTTTTAGACTGGGCTTAAGTTGGCGTCTTATTTTGCAACGTGTATTACTATGAGCCGAGCCAAGAGTAATCTGGCACTTTGTTTCGAATATTTTCATTAATTTTAAATGATTATTTCTACGTAGGCATGCAGTAACACATATGGTAGCACCTGAATTTTGCATAGTGGAACTTACCTTGGAACAAAGTCAATTCAAATTTTCGTCATAAAGACAAATTTGCTCACATTAGAATATCTTCATATTTTTGTCTGGAGGACGTTTAATAGAGTTTGCTCATGTATATTTGGTGTTTATTATTATTTATTTTCAGAAAAATTTTAGTCCAAAACTACAACGATCTACAAATACGACAATGTCGAACATTACGTCTGAAGTTTATACCACTTAAATATATATCCAAAAGCCGTTCATTGTTATCGTTACGCGCCGAGTTTAAAGTGTATCTTCCACCTAAATTAAATTCTGCGTTACTTAAGTGCCCAATTTCAGCATTCATGTCACCCATAACCAAGACTACCTGAAATTCGTGTTTACCTAGTAAGAGCTTAGTTCGAAGTACAGGCAGTCGGTAGTAACATATCCAGATACAAAGAAAGGGCAACGTTGATTACGGTTTCTCACTTCTTTTAATAATGTATATAAACAGGCCGCATACAAACGACTAAAGTAAGCAATTCAGCAAGTTTCAGCTCGTGTGCTAAGGAAATTACCAACACCCTATTTACCGGCTTGAGGAAACTGCGTGAATCAGATTTTCGAAGCCAATAAAGCGTAGATACGGATGGTTCAACCACTTCAGTTACGCTCGTAGCGACCTGTATTCAGAATTCAAATACTCAATGTGCATCAACTTCTAATTAATCCAACGTACGAGTACGACCCTCAAGTTCAATATGGTTTAAAGTTCACATATTAAATGCTCCTCTATTAAAACCTAACCTAGGCTTATTGAAATGTTATCTGCTTGAACTATTTTCGATATTTAGAAATCCGATATTAGACTCAGTGATATGATCAACAACCACCACCTTCATATCATCTGGAAGAGCGTTATTGTTAGATTGAGAAAATGAAAGAGGAAAGAGAAGGAAAGGACGCAGAATCAGAGATAAAGTTATCTGCATTAGCACGATTTCGCTTATCCACCCAACACGGCTTTAGTAGATAAGGCGACCTATTCTATATTGCGCGACAGCCAATGCAGTATGTAATCATTGTAATTCGTATTGTTCATGGTTATGTTAACTGTAAAAGAACACAAAGAAGCCCATTCCTGGTGAGGATGATTTATATTTTTTTCTCTTAGATAGATAGAAAACCAAGACTGAAATATCAAAAATTTTTATCAGAAATTACTGATACTCCATTAGATTGTACACATCGTGCTAACGACTTCAGTGACGGGACAAGACTAAACCAACCAAGGACAAACAAGTGCACCCAGAAATGAGTATTCAAACTTTTGGAGAACAATGCCTGCAATCTGAAAACCCTCGTTTGCAAGTAGGGGAAAAAATTTATGATGGCACTGCACAACAACATTCCTTCAATCCGGTTATATTCGCAATTTTAAAAAATTGCACATCAAATTCGAAGCGCCACTATAAAACTCTCATTAAATCAAAAGTTTAAAATATTTGTTACGTAGTTGATCAATCATGCATGCATAAACATGAAAGATATACGTAGCATACAAATGCAAGGAGATATTTCAAACGTACCTGGATTGGATCAACTATATCACGAACAACGCACAGAATGTCAAAACGACTTAATATAGGCTCACTCAGCTCAACATTTTCTGAAAATGTCATGCTCGGATCATAGCGACCACCGATTGGATTTGCTGCAGCAATAATTGTACAACGGGCCTGCAAGCTTGTCACAATTCCTGCTTTACTGATTGATATACTCTGCTGTTCCATCGCTTCGTGGATAGATGTCCTATCTTGGTCATTCATCTGCGTAATTAAAATATAAAATAGCAATACTACTAATAGTAACCACTCTCACAAAATAAATATAACATATTCTTCTTAGTTTGTGTTATACATAATTTTCTGATATAGATAAGACCACAACAATGCATTGGAATCTAAGACCTGATGCTTCATTTTGACTGCATCAGGTCATTCGCTTGAATTGAGCGCATGTCAAATACATTATAGAGCCCATCGTGGCATATCTTAAATTGGATATCATTTAAGTAAATATTATTAAATTAATTAGAGAAAAAAATTGAAAAAGAAGCACAGATATGATATTATCGAACTAAAATAGGCTTTTGAGATAATTCCTGTTGGAGTCAGTGTTCGGCGCAATCTTTATGATGACAGTCTAGCCACGTGAATTTTTAATAAATAGATTCAAGAATACGAAAATTGCAAGACTTTCCCTCCAGAAAGATATTGTTTTTTATCTTTGTATTACAATAGCAGAATTTGCATTCGAAATACGCTGTTAAATAGTTTTCCATTTAAAACTCATGTTGGATTTCGTATTTGTACAGCAAGATATTCCATCGTGCAATACAACAGGAATTATAATTAAATCAAATTTAACTCAAATCACATTTAATAAATTTTTCGACGTGATAACCCGCCCACCCGCGCATTATAATATGAACCCTCTTGTAGAAAAAATAATTCTCCAGATGTTTATTCTGTTGGGTTTGTGTATAGTCAAAAAAATGTTCCGGTGGGTAACCAGCAAGATAAAGCCCCTTTCAGTACCCCTGTTATCGATTCCCACAAAAGAGATTCTTTTACACAATGTAATGTAAGTAAGACTGACCTGTCAATCAATTATCCATACGCAACTTTTCATAAAAGAGCACAGCTTCCTCGTTTAGTGGTTTTGGTTTTCTGAAGTTCTATAGGCATTCTTAAATTACGAATTTGTCATCAGAGATACGATACTCACTCAAAATGGAAAAAAAATTCTCCAGTTGCAACGAAGAACTTACACAGTCCTTGTAGGTTTTAGAGATATACAATATTAAAACCTCGATATTTTAACCATATTTCCGAAAGTTATAACATGAACCAGTTCGTAAGAGAATATGATCTCCGTTATTATATGCACAATAACTTCATAACTTAGGTAAACTCGATATCTTTGATTTACAGATACGAACAGCCTAACATACGAGTTTTTAAGATACGGAGCTCGGACCATATTTGCGCTCAAGATACGAGCCGTGTTTCTGGAGCGTCCTGCTAGTTGGCGCGCAGGGCCAAGCATCATCTGAGAATCTCTCGCAGATTCGCACGTGTTACCCACTTGAATCGAAGTGTATTTTGTGTCCTGTCACCTTTTTTGATTGATTTTTACGTGATTAAAGAAGAAAGTGAGTGCTAAGGACAATGGTGACAGGAAGAAGAGGATGATGTCGATAGAACTAAAGCAAGAAATAATAGAAAAACATGAGCGTGGCGTACGAGTGATTGAACTCGCAAAGATCTATGACTGTAATACATCAACAATTTGTACGATATTGAAGTAGAAGATTGCCATTAAGAGTCATTATCATTATCATCATGTCCCGCCACACAAAAGTGACTAATGTTTCACTGTCATATAACCATAAGGAGTGAAAAAAAGTATATAAGTGAATTTAGAAAAATTATTATTGAGATTTACGAGGAGAGAGAGGGGGTAGAGAGAGAAGGAATACCTTGCTACTGAGTAAATTTATGATGATAACTCACAGAAATGAGGCAAACTAAACCTCTCCACAACACCATAATGGCCAAGTTAGCATTCGGGCAAGGCGACATCAGCAATACAGCTTCCTTGCGGATTCATCAAGAGTGCTACACCAGAAAAAGGAGCCACAGTTCTTTCCCAATTAAGGAGATTAGCACGAGTGAGGAAGTGATTTCTACATGTGTAATTAAAGACATGCTGCCAATTTGGGAAAAACTGTCAAATTTCATTGAAAGGAAAAATTTTGAAAGGCAGGCAAAATTCAAAGTTCTTTAGATGCATTATGTATTTGTAAATTATACGTTATTTTTTATTTAAAAACATATTTATTCATAATTTCCGATGGGTTGGGGATTTTGCATAGGTCCTGAACGGATTAAATCAAATTCAGTTATTTAAAATGGGAGAAATTCGTTTGTGATACAAGCCGATTGATTTATGAGCTGGGTTCTCAAACGAATTAAACTTATGTCTCGAGGTACCATTGTATTTTTTAATTATTTCAATAAAATACTTACTTTGTCAAATTCATCGATTAGGCAAACTCCTTTATCCGCCAAAACAAGAGCACCGGCCTCGAGTGTCCATTCCTTCGTCATTGGACTACGATTGACATAGGCGGTAAGACCAACCGCACTAGCGCCTTGACCAGTAGTGAAAACAGACCTTGGAGCTAATTGCTCTACATACTTGAGAAACTGCGACTTGGCTGTACCCGGATCACCACAGAGAAGCACATTAATGTCGCCACGAACTTTGTGCTTTCCGCCTTAATAAAAAAAATAGAGTAAATCTTAACATCGGTTTGTAATTAAAACTAGAGATAACAATGAAACAACCAATTGTTATCTAATTAAAATATAATGCCGAATTAATTATAAACATCAATCGAATTAATGGGACTATACTGTAACAACTTTTATACTTACGCAAGTTCACAAAACCAAATAAAATCTGGACATGAATTTTTAATTTTGCATATTTAAAAAAATTATCATTATGTATTTCATCATCATCATCATCATCATCATCATCATCATCATCATCATCATCATTTCCGGCCACACAAAAGTCAAGTGACTAATTTTTCACTGCCATTTAACATACAGTGCCACAAAAAATCAAAACAACAAGCGCAATGTGATAACACTCGGAGGTAGGTGCACAATTTGATTTTAATTGATTTATGGGTTCGCACTGGTACTGCGACTCTATAGCCATCCATACACTGATTGTCCGGAAATATATGTTAATTACGATTTTTCGAATTCTTGGGTACTAAATTACCAGTCCCATCCTCACGGTTGACAACATACTCACATATATAAACTTGTGGCAAGTCTGACATCCTCATGCTATTTTTTACTCTGCTCCAAAAGCAGACCAAAATAACTATTCCATTATACTCACATGTATGCACGAAAATATAAACATCATCCCACCCCAATACACACGTGTACTCTAGTTTAAATTGACGTTTATCAAATAAAATTAATCCGTATGTATTGACATATAAGCCTTTTTGTGATGTCAAGAATTTTTAAATTACTTTCCTGGGCGTGTGCAATGATCAACACATTTTTATTTTATATTATATTACAGTTTACGTCAATTCCCGTTATACCATGTCTTATCTTATTTGCAATAGGTTATAGGGAGAGTAAAGTTAATAGAACTGATTATAAAATATAGTACTCCCACGTTTGGACAAGACCGAATACGCAGCCTACATTAACGAATGTTATATCAGTTTAATAAACTTTTATTTATATTCATTTCCTGTATAAATCTAATTTATTTCATTTAAATATTTGTGCACAAACCATACATATAGGATGTCTTGACGTTATTTACTTTGAGAATATAAAATATCAACCATAAAAACCAAACATGGCTATAAATATATAACTTAAAATATTTAAATATTCGTACCTACATCCCATATAAATATCCATTCATAAATACTTCTATACTATATCTTAAGTATATCTAAATAATCATATAAGTAACAATGTAAGACACATCTTATAAAACTATCTAAATATCCATCCATTTTATGTGTATACACCATATACAAAAAGCATATAGCATAACCAACCATGTGAGCTTCTCAATGAATTAATCAGTGAAATACAAATGTTATTTATATTTGTGGTGAAAGCTGCAAAAAGTTTATGATCGTAACTGCATGGTAATTTTGTAGGCAACTTTTACAGTCATGCATAACGTATGCAAGACTACTACAGGTGACTGCTGCATATCTAATTGTGCTTTCCAATTATGCGCATTGCAGTTAGTTTCACGCCGTACACTGATGATGATCACGGAAGGTCGAAATGCGTCAGTTTGTGTGACTGGCGGTAGTCTTGTTGTTGTTCGATGACTGGTTAAACACAATGGGATTAGTGTTTAATTTAAGTTCGCAAACCATTTGCAAAGAATTATTACCGCCACCCACGCAATCATTGATTGTTTAATATGAGCATTCAACACTGCAACCAGCACACCCTGCGCTCTTACCAAGCGGACAGAACAAAATTGAAGAACAAGTCAAAACAAAATACACACGGGAAAAAACGTTCGTAAACGTAACAGCCATCAATGTAAGGATCAGATCTCAGACATCACATTGCAAAACAACGAAAAAGATCATTGCACGCAGAACGTCACATACGAATATACACTTACTTGACACTCCACAAAAAATGAAATTAAAAGTGTCAGAAAATACTGCCATCCAAATAATCAAATAAAAATGCAGGTTGTATATAAATGAAAGATTGTAAAGTGAATTGCTATAATAGAGATTGCGATTTTGATATAAACACCTAACCCACTGAATGCATACATTTGTCAGTATAAATTAAGAATTTTATAGCGAAGAATAGACAGTTCATTCAGTAGACGGGCTTTTTCTTTGTTGGGAACTTATCACATACTGACCAGAATGAGCCGCAAACAGGTCTGGAACTTGTAAAGTGAAGTTTATAAATGGCAAGTAGCCACTGTGTTGTTATTAACCGTGTCAGATTCTTCCCGATTGACCGATTCACACCAATTTTGCTAAACCAATTCTACCACTTCCTGGGAAGGTCACTATCTATATATGAATCAGATTGGTTGTGTGCAATATGATTTATTTGACACTTGAACCCAAATATATATGTATAATACAAAAATAATTATAATTTAAGGTTAATCATAATGCTACTTAAGTAACCCAATTTAATAAATTAAAAGTTGCAGGATCGGATCTTTGGTCTACTTAAACACACGAAGCCTTTTGGATAAATATATCGCAGCCGGATTCATGCAAGCAGAAAAAGCATGTTCAGGCATTAATCGGATGTTTTCCTTATTTCACTCACTCCCAATTTTACATATTCCTATCTTGTGTTATATAATTAAAGGCACTTCAATAAACAATGCATTGTATTGAATAGATTTTTTTAGATCGAATTTTAATCTGAAACATTTTTGTGTCGTTTCTGTTAGAATATATAATCCAACGCATCAACTTCTTGATGTTTTCTTACGACGTTAATGTTACTGCGCATATGTTGAAGGTAAAAAAGTCGCTTCGTTCAAGGATACTAAACAAACTTCAAATTTGTTTCATATAAGCATTAGCCAATATCAAATTACTTATTATCAACAATTATTAACCAGATGTAACCATAGAATTTATAACAATAAAAATTCACTATTTAATCTTGAGGTTCAACTCCATGAAAGACAATTTATTATTTTAACAACGATAATCTATATTCCGAACATATAACGATAGAATTTTGCTTATCACAATATTTATGTTATACAATCTCTAATTGCCGATACTTTCTTATGTAAATAATTTATTGAGGTTTAAAGGCATTACATTAAAGCCTTTTTTCTTAATTCGTCCTGGGCAACACCGGGTACCTTGACTAGTATATATATATAAATACCATTAGTTTATATGGAAATATATAACTAGTCATTAACATAGAGAACCATGTGAGATCCTTTCACATTTTATTTAGATGTTTTTATATATAATTTAAAACAAGCGCCCGGCCGAAACATGCAAAAGTTTCATCAACATGATTTTCTAGTGAACTGGCCACGAATCACAAAACTCAACAACAATTTACTTACATTAACGTTTACCAGCCATATATAGTATTTATATCTAAATCAACCTATAAATAATACCGTATGTTCCCCCAGTTCACGAAATTCAATTAACAAAATACACGTTTCTTTATCCATATTCAATATAACACAAAGTAAATTGTTCCGTTTGCTATCTAAAATTACATAGTCGCGGTCTCTTCATCATCATCAGCATTATGTCAATCCATACAAAAATCAAGTGACTAATGTTTTACTGCCATATAACCATAAGGGGCGAAAAATTATAGGAATTTAGACAAATTTTTAGTGATTTACGAGAGAGCTGCATTTATTCCTTTCCTTCAATTACGTTTATAATTACTCGATTCTCACAATATGCTCCTGCTACCATTTTGTCTATTGAATTGTGCATATTGTGGACGTTCTGGAACAGGTAATTTAATAATTCTGTTTTTCACATCTTATTTCTTTCCAGGTTAATTGACCGGGTTTTTACTACGTAAAAAGTACACAGTCCGTTTTCGTAACACTGTTATCAAATTAATAACAAGTGCGATCAGCATGGAAGCTTATCTTAAGTTTGAGGACACAAGCAAATTAGCTCAAGATATGGCAGGCATGAATTTAACAGAAGTGAACGAGAGTACTAGCTTATCAGATTCATTTGGACAGCTAAAGACAGAACATGACTTGACATCTATGGGGTTTCTCAGAACTTGTTTCTTACGTCAATTTGGTGCTGGATGAGAGAACAGAACTCTACTGGGCAATCGAAATGAGGGTATACATAAAAGTGACCGAGCCAACGAAGTTGATGGAGCCTTATTTGTTTTTCTAACGACGAGCAGTTATTGTCAGATACAAAAATACGTCTACGGATGTCAACGTTAGTTATTCTTTGTTGGTAACCAACACGACCTTTAAGGCAAAGTGAAATATTCGCGTTTCTCCATAAATGACGAAGGTTCGAGAATGCTACTCTAGCTTTCGCGATTCGTATTCTCACCTCCTCGGACATATTGCCTACGTTATTGTTAGAGCTCCCAATATATGTAAACATGTCAACTATATCTAGATCTTCATTCTGCAGTCGCAACGTTGTAGTGAGTTGTGAGTGACCCTATAACAGTATCTTACATTTAGAGGGTGCGAATTTCATACCGAAAGACGGAACAACGTCTGTTAATCTATTCAAGGTGGCCTGGGCAGCATGCTGATTGTCGAATAATATTACGATATCGTCCGCATAGTCAGGATCGACTAGTTTATCGCCCGGGAGAACTTCAACTCCAGCATTCTGAATGTGTGGGAGTGTTTTTCATAATAGCATCGATTACAAAATTAAACAAAAATGGGGAAAGTGAACAACCATGAGGAACACCACTGCTGGTCGTAAAGTTATGCGTTAATTCGTTGTAGACCTTAACGCGACCAGAAGAATTTGTGTAGACAACTCGTATAATATTAACAATTTTTGTGGGCACACCGCCTTTCGACAATATATGGAATAAAACATTGCGATTCCTCGAATCAAATGCACCCTTGAAGTCTAGAAAGACGGCGATTGTGGGACGATGATATAAATGTCTCTATTCAAGAACTTGCCTTAACGAAAAAATATTATCTAAACAACATCGTCCTGCGCGGAAACCGGCCTATTCTTCTCTTGTATGTGATTCACTTGAAGCGCTAAGGCGATGTAGGATAATAGAAGCAAATAACCTAGATACGACCGGAGTCAAGCATATACCACGATGGTTATCGCATGAATTACGATTGCGTTTTTTAGGAATGGGAATGATGGTCGACTTATTCCAAGCAAGTGATACGGTTTCCTCATTCCAAATATTATAAAAAAGTTTGGTTAACGCTCCTGAAATTATATTGCCACCATTCCTAAACAATCCTGGAAGCAAATCATCGAGGCCGGCGGGTTTACGGCGTTTAAGAGATAAGTTGCATTGCGTACTTCTAACTCGGATGGTTCTTTGGGACTAACATTCCATAATGTTGATGCAGACATGCTTTCGGGAATCGGAAGTGACGCGGGGGCCAAGAAAATTGATATTTAAAGTGTTCAGACCAATTGTCAAGACGACTTATTTTATCGGTTATTAAATCGTTGTTACTATCATTTAGTTTTACTAACTTTTAATTTTCTCGGACCTGTTACGCGAATAAGTTGGAACAAACAGCGAATATTACCGGACGTGAAAACTACTTCAATTTCTTCAGCCTTTCTGGACCAAAAGTTTTCGATCGACTTTTAGACTGCGCTTAATCTGGCGTCTTATAGTGCGACGCGTATTATCATGAGCTGAGCCTGGTTAAATTTGGCGCCTTATTTCGAGTATCTCCATAGATTTTACAGAAAGCCAATGATTATTTCTACGGGGGCCTGCAATGCCACATACAGTAGTACCTGCATTGTGCATAGTGGAACTTATCTGGGACTAAAGTGTATTCGGATTTTCGCCATCCAGAGCTGTTAGATTGGACTTTAGAATATTTGCTATCTTTACAAGGTACCTCATAAACCACGGATTTATTGAGTTTCTGTTTATCTCTTTGATTCTGGAGCTTATTGTCTGTCTTAATATTGCTCTTATGTTGTATTTCGCTTCTGATGTCATATTTTTTCCTACTTAATCTGGAATCTGGTTTAACCAGATTACTGTGCTTATCTTCATTTTTCTTTTCTAAACACATCACCTGTTTTTCATTTTTCCATTAATAATCCAGTCTCGTTTTTGATTCTACCAATTAATTTGCTAGAAAACCATTTATAAATTCTTTCATTTTCAACACTATTTTAAGACTTCTCATTATCCGGTATTTCAGAATGTCCATTTTCATCAGTAATTCAGGATACCCATTTGTTTTAACTTTAAGCCATAAATGATAATTCATCATTTCTCTTTTTTCAATGTAAATTTGACCTCTCTTAGTTTATTAGCTAAATACAGAAAATTCGCCAAATACTTATCCCCATGATTGCAAATTAAGATGTAATCTAAGAATCTTAATTATGAGTTAGGTTTTAGGGCAGATCTGAACACGAGATTTTTTCTTCATTTGACTTTTCTAATTCCATTAACGGTTTCGTGTGTCTATTTTCCAATTAAATCGGATTAGTGTTTCATTTATGATTTTCTCAATTAAATGTCGAATAGCCAATTATCCTAAATATTTCATTCGATTTCAACAATTCTTCCCCTCTATATTTTAAATCTACTATTTTCAGACTTCTTATTATCATGGATTTTAGAATACCTTTTTTCATCCCACACGGGTGATCAGAAAAATTCAGGAGGATACATGTAATCTTTCCTGCGAATATATTTTTCTAATATCTGACCCATTCGATTTAATCTCACACAAATAAATGATAATTCTTCTTTACTTTCTTCTTCCAACGTAAACTTTAACTCACCTAGTTGATTAGCTAAATAGAGAAAATTCCAACTCCTCACCCTCAGGACTCAAAATTGGGAAGATGTCATCTAAGAATCTTAAATATAAATTTAGTTTGAAGGGAGATCTTAACAAGAGTATTTATCTAAATATTAACGACTGGGACTGATAATGGTTTTCCCATAGGAAAACCTATAATTTGTTGGTATAATTCAATTCTAAATATAAAGTATGTAAAGGACATAAAAATTTTAAACATTTTCATAATACACCTTAACATCGTTTTACCATCTTATATTTCAAGGTATTCCGTTAAAAAACGGTCACACTCATATGCAACCTGCACTGGAATGATGTTAAACATCAATACCGCATCCAGGCTTCTCAGTTGAGAATTTTCTAATAATTGCTGAAAAGTTTTCTTCAATTTGTAATCTAGAAAATGTATGTATTTTCCTATTCTATGGCATTGAAATTTGGAAATTTCAAGTTTAAGAATTCTGAAAATACACAATTAACCTAAGTAAATTACCTTGTTTAAGAATCTTTACCAAGGGACTGTGTCCATTTGTATTAATGAGTTTCCAAGCACTGACACATCATTAATCTCACCATGTAACTAATTTGTTGGGTCCTTATTTATTTTATTATAAACTTCATTATTTAATTGACCATACATTTTTTTATTAACATCGCTGCTCCAACTTTACTGCTTTAAGAAATATAACTTTATTAGATAATAAATTTGAACTAAACTTTTCTTACATTTATCCTCTTTATTTTCTAATACCAGTTTTGCAACACAATTCAAATTTAGTTTTCTTTTTTGAAAGGAATTGGATTATCTTAACCGTCTCCGTAATAATATCATTCTTAGGTATGTATTCCATAGGAACGGCCATGTTCAGTCCCGGTATTCTCATCTCGTTATGCCCGACCTCAAAATACGATAAATTAATCACCCGTTTACACACAGTAAAATCGTTTGAAATGTTTGTCAGAGGCCCATAAATACCCAAGTTTAGTTACTGAGAAACTCACATGATTGCTTATATGATATGCATAATATATAGTGTAATTTTTTTAAACTGATGGATAGGTGTATACACCAATCCATACGGATTAGTTATATTTGTTCTATGTCAACTTAGATTAGAATAAAAACTATGCGTGTATAAGTTTTATGTGTGCATGGATAGTTTCGCGTATACATGTGAGTATAACACAATAGTTAATAAAACGTGTATAGGGGCAGACAATAAAAATACTTTAGGAAATAAAATAAATAATGAGGATATCAGACTTACGACAAGTTGTTCATTTCTGTGAGTTTGGTGTCAACCTTGAAGATGAGACTGGAAATGAATTACCGAAAATCCGGCAAATCTTAATTAAAGTACATATCCGGACAAGAAATGTATGGACGGCTTCAGAGTCACGGGACCGGTGAGAGCCCATCAACCAATTAAAAAACAAGCTTTGCAAACATTAATGTAAAGGAATCACGATTTCATGGACCTACGAGTGCTATCGTCCCGCACCCGTCAATTGTGATACCAGCTCGACAAAAGACAGCACAACGAAAACGAAAATTCCTTTTAAGGAAATTATAAAAAATCGCAAATACAAAGGCGTATACGCACCAACACACAAAAAAATCGACAATTTATTCTCTATTCACTTAAATATTTTATCTGTATTTGAACTTCTAGATTACATAATGCACGGCTCCATGTTATTCTGTCTTTAAAACTAGCCCTATCGAGCAAAAGTGCATTCATTTTCCATTTGTCACGCTCGGTGCAGTTACTTTGTGTATGAGTAATTAAGGCTAGATTTTACTATTCCTAGGCGTGTTCATTTGCAATTACGTAAATTATGCGTAAAAATGTAAAAAAAATAGTTCGCAGGATGCAACCTCTTTCAAGGGTCGATTAACTTATTCATTCAAACAAACGGAAAGCACAACATTCAAGATTATGCATAACTGCTGCACAACCATGACATTACTTGTTACAGAAAACCAAATTGCCAATGAAAACGAAATGAGCAATGCAAGCTACTCCCGTTGAAGTTCCTACGAACAGATTCTCATTATTCCACTGGGAATAATGTATAAGCTTTTGTGGGTTATTAGGACTGCGTTTTGATAATGATTCAACGTGAAGTTCAAGTCTGCTATCAGAATATTTTGTCCATCTTATTACCTGTCTCAATATCAATATATCGATAAAACCCAGTGAGTTTAATTTATTATATATTCATTAATGATGAATGCATACCTGAAATATTCATAACTAGCAGACGCTGTTTTTAAGGTTCCACCTAGAACGTGGTTACATACGCAAACAGGCTACCCATCGCTTTTCTATCTGTTTTAGTGAAGTATGGACAATCAAATTTGAATTATACACCATTAATGCATTGTTTCTTAGTTTTAATCTATGAAACAAGGCGTTACAATCACATATTTACGGAGGATGACACTTTTGTTAAGAACAGTGCTCATTAAAATACGCTATGAGCAAGTCTGGATTGTGTTTACTTCAAACTCGCAAACTTGATTTAAAGAATTTTACCACCACCCGCGCAAACAATTATTGTTAAATAATTGTAGTATGTTTCAATAAACTTTTCACGAAGACACAACAAACTGTGTTCGACATCGACACACATTAAATAAAATATTAAACCGCCTACACAGAATTGAATAGAAAAACTTAATACTTGACAACGTAGACGAACAGATTACAATACCAGATCCAAAACTAAAATTCTTGATTTACGTGAGCTTATAACGTTCGTAAGTGCTGTTAATCGCCATGTTATGCGTGTCCTCGACAAACAAGTATCAACCACAATCTCGAACGTGTACATATGTAATTATACTAGTTAATTTTTATCTAATTTTTGAGTATTACAGAATGGTAGAAACCATACGGCACGTACCGAAACAAACTAAATAAATGTGTTCTGTAACACAAGAATTTCATGTAAAGGAAATTCTGCCCGCTATTTTAAGTTAAAATTATATTCGCCTGTGCGAATGTTAAACTAATACATAGATAATTATTTTAAATACTAAGAGGGAAAATATCAACGGGATTCAAAATAAGAAGCAACGAAAGTTTGATCAATGAAGGCAGATAAATGTCCAGGTATTGTTGTTTTGAATGCGAACGACCATACTAATCAAGTAACATAGCTATGCAGCGCGCCATGTTAATTAAAGCCGGAGATTACAGAAATGATTAAAAGCAGAATGAACAAAATAATACGCTTAAACTAGAGAAAAAAGTGCCAGAATAAATAGCCTGTCGACAATGCTGTCTCGATTGAGCGGTCTTCCATCAATAAGACTAAGTTTGTTAAAAGGCAACGACCAAGTGCGCAAACTGCCAGACAAACTATAAAAATTCTTATGGCTATAACAGAGTAAAATTTAAAGCCGCTATGTAGCGAATCCTTTACTTGCTGGAAAATATTAAAAATTTAAGGAATAGGTAATACTAGATTAATCAAAATTGCAGCGACTAATCAGATATCTCAAACAGGGCTACTTTTTAGCAAAATTTCATAGTACGTACAAGTAAATGCGAGAGATCAGCTCACTTCAATCGTACTGTCTCAAATATTCAAAACTTCGAATTCCGCAGTTATGAAGCAGTGAAATATTGGTTCTCAATTGTTGTAGTATAGCTGTGCGGTCTATCTTTCTATCTGTTTACAGAACTACGTATGATGTAATGATAAATTACTAAAGCGAGTCAATGAGAAAGTAATCTCAGTTCCATGAGCCTTGATCAATTTACTAAAATCAGATATTAAAGTTGAGACCTGGCGCAAAATAGGCATGTTATACTGTCATATAAAATCGTTTTCACAATAAAATAATGTATCGCTATACAGTATATTTCCCAATATCCATTACTAATAAGCAAAACCGAATGAACTCAAATTTTTACTAAGAACTTGTTGAAGACTGAAAACCTATAAATATTGACAAAAAAATTAAACGTGATGAACAAGTAGCGTAAGTCTGTGTACACACAAGTAACAATCCTATAAATGTAGAAAAAGTTTACCATAAATCTGCATAGTTCAGGAAACATTTTATAGTTAATTTACCATAATTCTTTAAAATGTTAAACATAAATTCGTGTCAAACACAGACATGGGCCTCTCACGAAATTTTATCAATAGCGTTTTAAAAACATTTCAGAATTAGTGTCCACCAAAACTTTCGTACCCTTTAGTAGTAGGGTTCGGTCTGGTGCTACAAAGCAACGAATATGGAGAACCAATTTTTCATGGTTTTACCCATTTTCCAAAACTGCCTGAGTGGCCTGACAGACAGGATATATTAACTTTATTAGTCACTATCCCAACTAGTGCAATCGGCGTTCTATTACTATGTGAGCTGAAGGTAAATCATCGGACCATTAATTTTATTTTTGATTAATTACAGTTGGATCTATGATGTATGAATTAGCTGGTTCATTCTGAAACGTGAAACGGGTTTAACTTTATATGCATCTTTGGATATACGCTCACAAGATTGTTGCATCCGAAATGTGAGGCCAGAGTGGACTTCCTGATTCTGTCAACAAGATTGTGGCAAGCCTCTCCATGGATAAAATCCGGCTTCATGCCCGTACGATTCGTGAGTGCTTACACTAACCTTATGGTAGACGACGTTTTCTTGTCTTTCAAAAAACCATGTTCTGACCCACGATGGTTGTTAGACTAAGACGATGGATTATTTAAAATGGTGTCCATAATCCTAGATCAGAAAGCCATTAAAAACCGTGATATAAAATATCCCAACAAATAACAGACGACCAGGCGTTCTCATATATCCTACATAAAAACAATGCTTCCATACAACATAGGCCAGCGCGCAGTGTAAACAGCTCCGCCCTATTTTCTGTCTATCTAGGAAGATAAACAAAAACAAGCTATTAGAAATGAACCGTAGCACTATAGAACATATAGCAAAAGAGTTCTTGTTATTCTGGCGGAGGATTGATATCGCTGTATAAATATCGGACAGTTAATAAATGCGGTGTTCGGTCAAAAAAAAATTTCACTGAAACACTAACTCTAAGTAAAGTTAGAACACAGGCGATTAGTGATGTTTTATCGTTTCAGCTAAAACAGACCAACACTTAAATTTTAATAGCCATCTCAGATTCTTTTTCGCGTTATCATTTGTTTGCCATTAACAATGGAATTTGGTAGCCAAAGACCAGCGGGCCCAGAAAAAATGTAACAGCAACAGCAGCATGAACTTTTCCAGTACTTCCAAGACACACCAATTCGGTATCTCGTTAAATCTCTAATGTTTTTAATGCGCATACGCAAAAGACAGGTAAGGGATATTGAAAGAAAATGGCTTAAAGCGACACGAAATTAGATGCTCCGAGCAAAATGTGATCGTCAACTTTGATTTGGCTATGGAAATTACAAATAAACACTCAATTATTAAGCCTGGCAAGTCGTTTCTGAACGGTTTTTTGTCGGTATCCTCTGCTATACGATTTGAGCACAGAATTCTGGTGTCATTTATTAAACAAACCGGATGAGTGATCATTTGCAAAATTTTCTTCATGTATATTAGATCTTCCATTATAAAATTTTTTTCTTTCAGGTTTTCAATTAAGCTCATTTTGTCGAATTTTATCAAATGATTTAATTGATTGTAGATTTTTTATGCGTTGCCAATGTAAAACAGCATGTACTTCCTAAAGAAGAGTATTCACTTTTTTCATCTCGATACACAATGAACATTAAGTTATTCAAGTGTTACTTTCCGTGAAGATTTATGGCTAGATTTTGTCAGTATAAACCATCAGAGTCAGGTAGGCAACTCATCCAGTAGACCGCCATTGTCCTTATTTGGAACTCATTTAGCACTGCACTTAATTTGTCGCAGACGATGAGTATTTGCTTCAGTCTTGGATAATCTACTGCGCCACGCTTGATGATTACTACGTGTAATAATTAGTTATACAATAATATATTTTAGTTAGCCTCTTTCAAGTGCTTCATATTTTGCGAATATTCCAATCCAACGTTCAAACTAGTCACCCGAAATCTGTTAAAGAATAGAAATCCTGCCACATTTCGATGTTATATAGAATTGAATATTTATAAAAGGATTTAGACTATATATTAATATATACGTTGAACTGAAATCTAATGACAGAGTTCTGATTATATATATGCTGTAAGTAGAAACCAAATACAGCACCAGATAGCAAAGACAATTCATTCAGTAGACCGATTTACTCCTTATTTAGACCTCATGTAGGACTAGAATTTGTCACGGAAGAAACATATTTGCTTCTGTGCCAGATAAAATCTACTGCCCCACTCTGCCGCAAACCAAACACAATTTTCAGTCATATACATTTACGTTAAACCCTTCATTCAGGTGGAGTCTGTGGCATCTACCCGGATTCTGTCATTATACAACAGACACCATGCACCTTAAGGAAGTTATAGTAAATATATATAAAATAGATGCTACATCATTAAAAATAATTTCTTACGCGGGATAAGATGATATTACTACATGTTTGTCAGTATAACAAATGTTATATAAAGTAGAAAACACAGTTCATTCAGTAAATGCTAAATGTTTGTCCTTTGAAGTCATACCAATTAAGCTTTAACTTCCCTTATACTAAGATTAGAGTATAAAAATCATTAACAAGCCCCTATATGTAACAGGCATGAGTAAAAAATCCCACATCTAGTATTTATAGACACTAGAAATGAAATCGGTGAAAGCATATGGTTTTACGAGATCTGCATTTCGACATTGCAAGATAGGTACGGTTAACAAATAACTACAAAAATCTACGATTTTTAGATGAATGAAAAGATCCTTAACCAAACCAGAATATTTGCTTAGCTGCTGGTAATACTGTTTATTAACAAATATTGTTTCATTGCACGATATTTTCCTCATAAGAAAGTGTATTTCCTTACTATTGCATAATGTGTGAAAACGCTTATCTCAGCCCATGACAGATGAATATAATTAATAATCTGTTCCTAAATTTCCTAATATTCGAGTTAACAAAACGATACTATATTTGACAAGGATAAAATAGAGATAAGCATTCAAAATAATGAATTTTATTCTCTAGACAACATGGTTATGCCTAAATCAAATATTCAATTTTATTACATTAAACAAGCGCAACAAAAATCAGTCCTAAGATGATTACCATTTTTAACTCATTTAATAGCGACTAATACTTCGCTTTATATATTCACAATGCACACTCGACTGTAACAAGAAAACCTATTACTTCATTTAATGAACTAGGTAAAAGACACATCACCAGAAGTAGAATGTATAAATCTTGCAATTCAGAATTTTAAATAGAATATTGTATAGGGTTTTAAAATGACGATTACCTGGATTCTTTGATTCCCCGCCGAATAAAGCCAATGCAATACCTCTTTTGATATCATCATGCCCATATATGCTCGGAGAAATACTTGAAAAAACACGTTGCGCAATATGTTCCTCTTTCGAAAGTTTTAGGATCATTTTTACATCTTCATCTGTAAGTGCTTCAACAGCAATCTTCTCGTCACGTCGTATGACATTATTTGCAATGATAACAGTTGAAAAAACAGGGAAGCCTTGTTTTGTGTTCAGCGAATTATCATAACTATGTGTGTAAATGCCAGTCAGTTCAATTTCATCACCAGGTTTGCAATTGTCCACTAGATCATCTAAAAGTATAGCGTCCTTGGATCGTGGCAAACGACCGGGAGGCACTTTACCAGGACTTTCTTGTATTGTTACTCGCTGGTAGTTTTTATAGACTGTCTGAAAACGTAACAATAAAATAAGCTACCTGCTCCATATTTACTTCAAATGGCCCAGACGACTGGCAGTCTGGACATGTAGTCGGTTTGACTTCCGTACCTGTTTGACTTTGCGCAAATGGGCCCAATAGACAATTGCACTTAACGCAATTATACCGAACCAAACTAAGTTGTGGCAATACACTTGTTGTGCTGGTAACTACTCCACTTGTTCTAATAAGTTGATGCAAGTGAAGGAATCGCAGACTTCGCAAGTCCTCGATAAGTGGTAAATCGTTTATTCGAACATTTACACGAGTGGTTATTCGGTCATAACGTGGGTAACGAACAAGAGTTACTTCTCGTGCCGCCTCACTGAATATTTCAAGCATGTGCTGCGGAGCCTCCGGTAGAAAATAAGCTAAAACCTGTTCTGCAGACGCTAGATGTTGATAGTCAACGAATAGGCTTCGTTTATTCTCACGAGCCATTTGGACAATTCTTTCGGCATAAACATTCTTGTCGTTTTCATCCAAAAATGTCCGAAGAAATGATTTAAATCTATTTTTAATCTCTTGCCGAGTAGCAGGCTGTTGAACCCAATCATTAATAGACATTCCTTTCATATCTTCTAGATTTTCTATGCTTTCTAATATTTCCTCTTCCTCTGTGCCAGCTACATCTAATCCTGCAGCGGCGCGCTCAGCCATGCGACGCCGCCTTAAGGGGACAACTTCCTCTTCTTCATACAGATCTAAAAATAATAGACAATGCACAAGTTACCAGCAATAAGGTCTCTACGAAGATCACCTGCAGCCAAGGCCTGCTCTCTGTCACGTTGCCGCATTAATCTTTCGGCTTCAGCTCGTGCTCTTGGTGAAAGCTCATCGAATTCTTCATCCGGAGCAGCGAGTCCTTCTGGTTCATATACATCTAATTCGGGAATTGGTCTGATTTATGTAATTATGAAAGCTTTACCGATAATCTCTGTCCATATCATCTCTAAACAAATCTTCACCCTCTTCCTCTTCTTCATCAACGTCATCGCCTAAAATTGCTGCAGATTCATCTTCGAATGGTTGGTCTGTTTCAGGTTCAGGACTTGGGTCACGAGTGCCACGACGGCGTCTATATCCAAATCCACTGGATGGTTCCTAGATAAAAACATCGTTAGTCCACTGCAATAAAAATAAGAAACAGACCCCAGAGCAAAACTTACAGACATATTGCAGAAATGTTTTTTGCGCACAATATGCAAAAAATCGAACGAGAGATTTTAAACAAAAAATACCATTTTAAATACTAAAATTAGATGTTGAACGAAATAATATTTTATAGTAGTAAATAATGTCTGTATTACTCTTTAAAATATAATGTACTCATTTCACTTCGAGAAATTAAAAGTAGCCCTGAAAAAATCAGTGTGGAGGAAGATAATAATAATAATAATAATAATAATAATAATAATAATAATAATAATAATAATAATAATAAAACATTTATTTGGCATCAAAGTACAACTGACCGGACCATTGAAATAACAAATCAAGGGTAGGATATGTGGAGGAATGGAATCGACTAGCAAAGTATTTAATAGCAAGGGGAGGAGTTCATGAAGAGAAAAGTTATCATTAACATAAAAATAGTTCAGTCTGATGAAAAAAACGAAGTTCCATTTGACTAGACAAAATCAATTGGAGTTAGTTCATGAAGTGTCAGAGCATCCAAGCGGGGTAGGTTGAGTTCGGACAGATGAGTTCAAGTGGAGTCCTTTGTCGTGGAGATTGAGTTGATGGAGCGTAGCATAGACCTGGATGGAGTCTACTAGATTAGAACGAGTGAGTCTTGCAGAGGTCGCTGGCGTCCGTAGAACGAGGTTGTGATTGAAGGAAGACGAGAGGGGAGTCGATGTCCGAAGCAAACCGTTGGTGGATCGATAGGGCTGTTCAGTTTCCGGTCTTCCGCTGAAACAAGAAAGAAAAGAATTGGATGAGCAAAACCTAGTAAAGTGTCTATTATGTGGATATGATGGGGTCCAGAATGAGCTGAAAAGTGGTATCAGTGAGTCGAGAATGAAAGATTTAAAACCAGAAGGGTAAAGTGGAAAATTAGGTGACTGCCTGAGGGATTTCGCCCTCCGAAGTCAGTAAAGAGAATAGCCTAGGGTGAAGTATATGTTATGGATTGAGAAGGAACCAGTTTTGTTTCCAATCGGTTGTATCACAAAGAAGTTTGTTGAAGAAGTACTTATGGGCCGCCTTTTTAAATTCGCGCTGGGGTAGGAGCTTTATGTCGTGGGAAGAGCGTTGAAGACACTAGTGGCTTTAGAGAAGCGATAGATTTTTTCAAATATGGTGGGGGTATGGTTAGTTTGGATAGAAGAGTTGCTAGAGCGTGTGGCGTAGTGGTGATTTGGGTGAGCAAAGTTGGAGAGTGGTAAGCAAGGTGTGATCATTTGGATAAAATAAATGACTCTAAGGTGACGGGTAAACCAAAGCGGTAGAAGATTTGCCAGGAGTAGGCGTTCCCGATAATTTTGGCATTGGGGGAAGAGTCGTTTTATAAATCTGGAGGATATCTGTTCGATGGTATACGAAGAGGCGAGAGTGAGAGGACAGTAGAATTCGCTGGCGTATGAAATGAGGGCATAACGTAGACCTTGAATAGCTTGAGTTGGAGAATAGGGTTGTTAGTCTTGAAACAGATCAGACGGGCCAATTTGAAGAGTTTGGAAGTAGTGCGCGTAAGGTGTGGGGAAAAGTCTAGGGATTTTAAAAAATGAATAACAAGGTGTTTGGCCGAATCTGTTATTTCTATGTCGAGGGGATAATTTGCAACCGGGATAGAGTAGAATGTGTCAGAGGAGAGTTTCATTAGACGAGTTTTGGTGGGATTTAGTTTGAGACCGATTCTGCTGAGCTGGAAGTGGAGCGAGGATATGAGCTCCGATATAAGGGGTAAGGAGGGGTTGGGTGCTATGGGGTTACTGAATACGATAACTATGTCATCCGCATATTTGAATAGCTTGAAAAGGTTGTCTTCAACCTGTATTTGTGCAAGCGTAAGGTTGAAGAGAATAGGACCAAGTACGGAGCATTGGGGAACATGGGATCGGATAAGGACTGGCCTCGAGTGACTATTGCCGACTTTTACAGTCGCACATTGGTTTCGGAGATAGTAACTGATAAGATTGAGAACGTTTCCGCAAATACCGCTTCTCAGAAAGGCGGATTCGATTTCTGAAAATGACAGCGAGTCAAAAGCCTTGGATATATCCAGGAAGAGGTGAGTGCACTTAAGACCTTTAGAGAAGGAGGAGTAGCAATGATTGAGAGCACTAACTAAGTTGGTAGAAGAGAAGCGGCCATTCAAAAAACCATGTTGATCATCGAGGAGATAGAAGTTTTCCTGAGACTTAATGAAGGGGTAGATTAGGTTGTATAAGACCCTGTCGAAGATTTTGGTGAAAGAAGGGACGATAGTAATGGGGCGGAGATTTTTAAATGAGAAGATCGACGAAGTGCCATTTTTAGGGATAGGAGAGATCGTTCAGTTTAGCTAGTCCGGGGGAAGATAGGTGGTTTCGAGACAATGGTTAATAACATCGGCAATCAGAGAGAAGATGTTCCAGCCAAGAAGTGCAATCATGCTGACCGAGACACCATATTGATCAAATTGGTGTTTAGATTTAATTGCTTGGGCAACGGAAGCCGGTGAGACGTTGAACCACTGTAGGTTTTTGGTGTCTCCGTTGTCTGAGATGTTTCTCAGCAGGCGGAGTGGGAGTGGAAAAGGATTCGAGGAGGTAAGTCAAATAATCGTTGGCGAAGCAGGAGTCGTCTGACTGAGAGAAGTTAATATACGAGGTTTTGGGCTTTTGCAGCAATTGGTGTTTGATGATAGCGAACTTTGCCCGTGGGTTTGGA
>JAQBSW010010254.1:0-25071 GCA_029291075.1 Eudiplozoon nipponicum
ACCCGCGCAACCAATGTTCGTTTAATTATAGCAAATGAACAGAAGGGGAAGAACATCCTACAGAATAAAATGGTCTCGCTTGACGTCTCATCCTTATTTACAAACATACCACTGGATAAGACAACGGAGATCTTGTGTGACCTCATCAAAATGAGTATTTTGATTTCCCTAATGAACACCAAAGACATCAAAGACCTTATATTAACACGTACAAAAAACGAGAAATTTACATTTGAAGGGATATACTACCGTCAGATCAATGGTGTAGCTATGGGAAGTTGCATCGCACCCCTCCTGGCAGATGTATACATGTATCACCTGGAAAAAACGAGCCTAAAAGGTATAATTGACCAGTGCGCACTCTACAAAAGGTATGTAGATGATATCTTGTTGTTCATCTCAGAAGCAGCAGACCCTTCCGAAATCCTCAAACAAGCAAATGGAGCCGATCCAGACATCAAATTCACTCTCGAGGTAGAGAAAGACGACAGTTTTCCCTTCCTTGACATCAAACTCACTCGAGAAGAAAACGGGGATTTGACACTGGCCATATATAGAAAATCCACTTTCACCGGGCAATACATTCACTACAGCAGTAGTGTGCTAAAATCCCACAAAAGAAACTTAGTAAACAACCTAGCAAACAGAATCAGGAAGATCTGCTCTGAACACAAGATTGAGGAAGAACTGGGCTACCTCAGGAAAATTTTGCTAATGAACAACTACCCAGAGCGTTTCATTGATGTCAACATCAGACCACGGCAGATTCGCACTAGAGAGGATACCGGCAAGCAGGTTTTCCTAAACTTACCATTTAGAGGCGACGTACCAGCCTCAATAATTGCATGGCGGCTGAATAGAATAACTAAGGAGAACTTTCCCAGTGTTAAAGTTAATATGACATTTAGCACACAGAGAATCATGAGGTTAGATGCCAAAGATCAATTGCCAGTTCTCTCAAAATCATTCATAGTCTATTAATTCTCATGTATGTGCGGCAGCACATATATCGGACGTCGAAGAAGTAATTGATAAACAGAATCCAGCAAAATTTGCCATATATATGTATATATATATACATATATATATATATATATGTGTGTGTGTGTGTGTGTTTGTCAAAAGTTTGAATTCTATCCCCAACAGTGATTACTACACATCTGAGAATCTGTCTAATAAGAAAATAATCATGGTCTAAGAGACTGATACAGTTTGTTTCCTCATGTAGTAATTAGTTTGTAATAACAACATATATTTACAAAGCCGTTACACATATTCAATTTCAAACATTTTAGAATAAATTATTATACATTTTCGTAGTTAATTGAATGACAGCAGTCAGATTGGACAGTAAAAATTTCGATATTGTTCACTGGGATTTTTGTCTGACTCGTATCTTATTCTTAACAAGCAAATACAGAATTTAGTTCGGAAAACTTAAAGCATAGTCTCTTATCTAGATGTGGTTAGCTTAAATTACGTACACCGAAAAATGATGCTTTTCTGAAGTATGTAATACATTTATCAACTTTAATTAATCTCCTCCAAAAAGATTTCTGTAATGCATGAGGTTAAAGTTAAATTAAAAAACAATTTTTTTCTGGCCCATCAAAGAAGCATTAAACGCATCTTGGAGTTCAAGAACTATGCAACGGCATTTAAATGTTGTGTCATATGTCACACAAAATCGATTAAACTACTATCTATACATACATATATGCATATGGAAACAACGAAAGTTTGTCGCTCGGGGGATTCCAGAAGAGCCTTATCTGATATAGAATAATTATCCACACCTCTCCACTAATAGTTTGTGAGATTTAAAACAGTGACCGAAATCCCGAATGAAAGTATCTGACCATGAGATTTATGACAGTACGGCTGTCCACCGAAACTGCCTCGTAGACTGTCATACAGAATGTGTAAGCAACCCTCTTAGAACTCTTAACTAAATTCAACAAGGATAGTATATCGAAGTAAGGTTTGCAAATTTTGCTACTGAATAATGCATTCCGGTAACACGAATTAATTGACTTTAAACAGGCCGGGAAAATGCAATTGTTATAAATAACCGGCAAGTACGTGGCAGATTCAGTCATACATCTTCAATACGGAAAATACGCTTGAGATTTAGATACCGGATTTAGTGCATGTAGAGGAGACGAGCGATTCAGAAATGGTTTGCATAATTTGTTAAAAGCATATGCAACAAGGTTACTGAGCTTGGAAAATGCATGCCGGAATACTTAAAGCAAAAAAAGACAGAAGAAACTCAATTACCCTTTTTGAGCAAATCACCTGGTCAACATCTATCTAAAATTTATCGTCGTGCAGAACGGCCTCTTGCTGCAAATCATCAAAGAAATCGTGAACCTGACACTCGTATTGACACAGAATATACCGACACTGTCATGCTTTCCCAACGTATTAGCTATGGTTATTGGCAAATTATGAAAACCTCTCTGGAGTCATCCGTCTATTCCCACGCTGTTGAAGAAAATTATAACGTCGGTTTCTATTTGTTCCTCTGAGACAATGGAGATAACCGCTTTAGCTGCCTACGCCAAAGCAATTTTATGAAACAATGTACTCGCCTTGTTTAATTCATGCAATTGCCATCTGACTGACAAAAGGCTTTAATGAGAAGCTACATTTAGTAGCCGATCAGGTTTATGTCGAACACACATTGATAAACCATCCCCATCTATTCTAGTTGAGGTCAATTTCCATAGTTAGAGCACTGTCTAAGAAAGCCATTTATACTTACTCTTCGCCAGGCTGCTAAAGAAACTCCGAAAATCGGCTGCAACCGCTAAGTAGACAGACTAGTAATCTCGTGGCCGGACACTATTATGAGCAAACCCACTCACTTAATTATACCACGAAACATTGTCAGCTGAGCGATAAGAGGCACAAATGGGAATCTAAATATAGTTTCTAATCATTTTTGTTCGAACGCACCGCGATAAACCGTCCAGGACGCTCCAAGTTAAGGTCAATTGTGATAGCTACCGAGTTGTCTAAAAAAGCCATTTACATCTACCGCTCGTCAGGCTGCGAAGACAACTTTGGAGATTGGCTTTATCCGTAAAATAAATAGACTAGTAACTTCGCGACCCGACAATATTAATCGCTATCTCAAGAACTTGATTACAAAGCACCGCACCTTCGCTAACAAAGTGTTACGTTGACGAGGGAAATCGGTGAGGATCTAACGAAAAAGTGAATCTAATGAAAAAGCCTGATGTATTCTGTCTAATTAGCATTGGTATTTCGGAAACCCACAGTGTGAAAGACATATTTCCGCTTATGTATGCACGTATATACACATACGTAGTTTTAGTGAAATTAAGAGTTTCATGATAACGTTGCAAAAAGGGCAGGTGACAAACCACCAGTAGTCAGACGGAAGCTTTCTATGAAAGCGGGCTTTAATTAAGGCAAGATACTAATGGCGTTTGCTGATTTTAAATAAACAGTTATTTAGAGATTTTCTTACAAATAGCCTATTAATTACTGAGCAAATTTTTATAATCTACCTAAGGATGAATGAAAATTACCAAAAAACTAAATGATAAAAATTTTTAATGAGACCTCCTTTCAATATTGCTTAGTACGGACAGTTCTTACATATTTTAAGCATTTCGGTTGCTAAACCTGCTTTATTCAATCATATATTATTTTACAGCTTCTACAGATGAACCAGAAAACGGTGTCGACTCAAAACTCCGCGCGAAATTAACTTATAAGAACGAAAATAGCCAAAAATTCTTATTGTAATAAAAAGTTTAGTACATAACAATAGTAAGAATAATATAGATACATATATAATAAGGATATGGAGAATTACAAAATTGAAAACTTGGTTAGGTATAAAATGATAATAAATCAAATCAAATCGGTTGCCAAATTTATGTGAAGAAAACTTACTACTGTCAAGCGTTTGCGTTATTGCTGTATAGCCAGCGGGGATCGCCTCCCCATCGTTACACAGCAGTAATCCACAGAGTAAATCTCTTTGTCGACCCTTTAACATCAATAAATAGTAAAAAAAACAAATTTAAATAAAAAATACCAATTTCACTAACCCATTCAAAGTATTGAAAAACTTGTGTCACGGTAGTCAATTTAGGATAAGAATCATATACTCAAGATGTAGTAGGCAGAATGTGCTACCAAACTGATATACGGTTATGCGTAAAGGCTTCCCACCAGAAGACAACACTAGTATAAAAACTCACTACATAACTGTTAGATATTGTTTGTGACGTAGAACTAATATATACACAAAGGTGTATTATGTGTTGCGAACCTAGTAACAAATTAGTTCAAATATGACCAGCAGGATAAACCAAAGACAGCATGAACAAAAAGTATAATCCCGCTCTCCTTCGTTTCGTGCTTACTGGCGACTCATCAGTAAGAGCCGGTATTACGCCCTACACCCACTATAGGATGAGGAAGTTGGAAAATTGGTGCGCAACACCTTATACAAAATTGCATATATTTTAGCTCTATGCCACAAACAGTATCTAACCTTCAGAAATTTAATTGAATGATGTCATGATTACCACGAAATATTATAAATGATATCGATCAAGGCCAGAGTGTAATTCTCAATTTTCGTGAACTTTAGTATACATTGAAATCCATTATTTTAGTACTATGTACCAACTCAGCAACCACAGTGGTGGTACCATGCACGTTGTCGGTACCATAATATTGGTATCGAGCACTGACACAATAGCCATATTGTTGATACCCTTTACAGACCTGGTATATATATGTTATATAAAGTGAGTTGGTTTTGAAGTCTCATCGTCAAGACATTGTACGAAGTTAGGTTCACTATTTCAGGTTTAACCATTCGTATAGATAATTGTACCTTCCTATTTTCGCAAATTCCTTTCTCGAATATATAATGGGTGCATGGCGTAATACCGGTTCCTACTGACGATTCGCCAGTAAGAACGAAACGAATGTGCACGATATTACATATTCCGTTCATGCTGTCTTTGGTTTATTCTTCTGATCATATTTGAACTAATTTGCGCAACATCCATTAAACAATCACTATATAACTGGTAGAGTAAGGATGGAAAACGGATAATGCAGTCTCTTAGGTATATGCGGAAAACTAGTAAAAAATTAACAAAAAAGGCCTGGTATATCACTTCAATATATATATATATATACTTCATATATATATATATATATATATATATTGTGCTAGCCTTTTGTACCACGGTGATTATCTATCACAGGAGACTGGACACTGGCATTCATGTGACAGCAGTAGATAAGACACTGATAAGCTAACAGCACTCTCTCGATTAGCGTAATCAGCAAGGTGAACAGACCCTATCACTGAAGAATCAGCCTAAGTCTGCGGTCAGTTGGATGAATTGTCTTTTCTACACTATACAATTTTTAGTTTATACTGACATATGTAAGTAATTGATTGGTTAGATCGCAACCTTGATTATAGTAATTGTTATCACCGCCCATGCAATCAATGTTTGTGTGATTATACAAATGATCATTTCGATACCAATTCCCCATGTGTGGTGTCTGCTCAGTAATGACATATTGGGGATGGTAAGTTAAAATTTTTGGTTTAAATGGATGCCAAGTGAGCTCCAACTAAAAAGAAAAAAAGACTAACCAAGTTACATTATGTAGCATATAACTTAAAAGTGTGTGCGATGTGCGGTAGTGTGGCTCAGTGGTTAGATCACTAGATTCCGAAGCAGACGTGCTCAGGTTCCAGCCCTGTCCGCGGAAAATTCTGGCCAGTACCTGCTGAAGACGAAACTGGTCTACTGGATGAATGAACTTTTCTACGATATACAAGGTTTAGTTTATCCTGACAAATGTATGTATGTAATGAGATTGGTGTTTAAATCAAGATCGAAACTAAGATCTCAATAAAAATCAACGACAGCCAAAATGGATAAATAGAACTCGTTAGTTGACCACGATTGGGTCCACGTTCGTATAATCTTGGTTAGAAACCCTGCACGAGATGGCATCAAATCGAGCTTAGTGTCGATCTGGTTGGAGATTTCCAGTAAAATCATCTTCTTTACTTTCGTTCTTAGTTGGGCAGAGTTAACTAGAAAGTTCGGCCAGGTGAATTTTGGGATAAAAAATTCAGAATGGAGTTGTGTTAATGGTATCGCATAACCCTAAAGCTTATTTTACCACAATAGTGTTGTGCAAAGGACTAAGTTGCATCATTACTGCGTTATTTCCACATATAGTCCCATATAAACCAGATCCACCTCTACATAAATCATTCTATTTTAATCAATTTTTTAACTCAATTATTTTTTCTTTATTATTTGTATTATCTGTTTCTATATACTTTCATTATTATATGGCAATAATGCATCAGTTAATACTAACTTTATTATTGGCTTCCGTGAAGATGATAACGATAATATATTGATTGATTTTACTGGTTGGTCTAAATATACACATGACCGAAGTTGCTTCTCAATAGAATATCGAGTAGAACGATGCAATCCACTAAGTCAGACACATTCTTGAAGTCTAGAAAGACAGCCAATGTCAGACTGCGATAAAAATGTCGCTGTTCAAGAACATGACTTAACGTAAAAATAATATCTATACAAACTTGTTCTGACTGGAATCCTGCTTTTTCTTCTCTAGTATGTGATTCACGCGAAGCACTCAGACGACGTAAATAAATGTATGCAAATAACTTAGATACGGCTGGAATCACGCTCATTCTACCATGGTTATTCAACTAATTACGATTGTCTTTTTAAAGATAGGAATAATGGTCGACCCCCTCCAATCAACCGGCACGATCTCCTCATTAAACATGACGCCACGATCCTTTGAAAATCTCGTAAGCAGATGATCAGGGTCTACAAATTTGTGAAATATAAGAGACCGGATTGCATTCCATAATTGTAATTCCGATGGCTCGTCGAGGTTAGAGTCCTACATTAGTGAAAAAGACAAATTTTCAGGGATCGAGACTAATGCAGGTGCTCAAAAACTTGATCTTTAAAGTGTTTAGCACGCCTTTCGATATGGCTCACTTTACTGATAATTAGATTGTTGTTGTTGTGTGAGTATGAGAATCCCTAAGTCTACAGTATATTTTAAGAACTTTCGTTATTTATGGAGAAATTCAAGTATTTTACTCTGCTTAATGCATCTGTATGCACAGTTTTTTACGCTAGCGAGACTTTTCCCTTAGAATTACTGATTTTAGACGCTTACAGGTATTCGACCATCGTTGTTTGAGAAGCACAACACATGGTTGTTACCAACAACAAATAACCAACGATGACATCAGTAGACGAATTTTTTATCTGAAAACAAGCGCGCTTCGTTAGAAAAACAAATAAGGCTCCATCAACTTTATTGGCTCCGTCACGTTTTGTGTATGCCCTCAATTTTATTGCCCAGTAGAGCTCTGTTATCTAATCAAGCGCCAAATTGGTGTAAGAAATGTTGGTAGGACGCACTCGACTGCCAGAATGGGGTCTGTGTGCGCATCATAATTCTTGGTAGGAAACCCTGCGCGATATAGAATTGAGTCGAGCTCAATGGTGATCTTACTGACGATTTCTAGTAGAATCATCTTTGCAAAATTCTTTTTTTGGTAGGGCAGAGTTAGCTGCGAGTTTTGGTTTTGTTTATGACGTGACACAGTTAAAAGCGCAAGGACGCTCTATTGCTGATGTTGCTTTACCTTAAAGCTGATTTGGCCATACTGGTGTTGGGTCGATGTTCATTTTGCTCCACTTCTGTGTGTTATGCAAATAAATATATGCATAGTAACTAGGTAATATCTCTTAGAAATCACACTAATAATTTGTGTGACCAAATTATTATTTTTGTCATTATTTATGAAATATTTTCTTATTTTTTACTATTGGCATTTGTATGGCTATGCATGATGATGATTATAGCAGAGCTGAAGTCGGAGTAAAAAGCGTCTTTGTTGTCGTCTGTGCTGCAATCGGTCTGAGTATATGTAGATACAACGAAATGTAACGTTTATTAATGTTTCTGGTATTGAATTTGGTAGATATATTTAGGCGTGCCGCAAAAAGTCGGCTAATTACAGGGATCAATTCAGAAAATGAGCTTGAGATCGTGAGCTCAGGGCAATACTGTCACCCCATTTATTGGCCTGAGAATACTTAGTGGAACCAGAGGTTCGAAGCCAATATCTCGTAGATAGGTAGGAAGTACCTAGTTCTACAACGCTCGTAGGAACCTGAATTCCGGTTTGGGATATGCGATATACATATATTTATAATTTAGTTTAACTGTTATTTATAATTTATCCCAAGAACGCGCTAGAACCTCTTGATGCCAAATTCGTTTCAACATTCGTATATTAAACGCGCTGACGTTAAAGCCTAATCTAGGCTTAATGAACGGTAGTGTATTTTACGACATGTGACAATCCGACAACTGGCTCAATGATATTATCAACATCTACCTTATTCAAGTATGTATAAGGTGTTGCGAACCTACTAACAAATTAGTTCAGTTGTGACCAGAAGGATAAACCAAAGGCAGCATGAACGGAAAGTATAATCTCATGCACATTCGTTTCGTGCTTACTGGCGACTCATCAGTAGAAGCGGTATTACGCCCTTTAACCACTATATATTTGGTCGAAGAATGTGGAATAATAGGACGGTACATTCTTCATAGAACCTATCAGATAAGACGACTCTCAATCCTGTTCGATGACTGATGCAACATGGATTTATTAAAGTCTGTATTATTTATTGTCATATCTTGACTGTAACAGAACAATGTCACCCATTTCTAATGGGGATGATTTTTATAGTTTTCTCTCTCGTAGATAGTCAGCCAACGTAGGTTGATGAGCACTACTAGCCCAAGAGCTTGGGGGCAGTTTCCTTAAACGGCAGGAATCGGCCTTCGCGATTGGCACACATCTTCGTGTTTAGCACTAAGTGTTAATGCGTAAATAAACCGAAAACGAGGTTTTACATGAAACGTTATGATGGCTGCATCTCATTAGACCCGGTAAAGTTCATGATACCATAACCGGGGTGACTAACAAGTGCCCGCCGGTCGTCAAGCTGGAAAGTTCTATGGCTACGGGTCATATATATATATATATATATATATATATATATATATATATATATATATATATATAAACTGCTCAACAATTTTAGCAATATCTTTTCTAAAGCCGCTCTTGATGAAGATTTTAATCTTTTTTGTGTATGAGTAAAAGTATCAGATATAAAGTTTCAATTACAAATACTTAGTAAACGAATAATTGTCAATAAAGAATAAACTGTAGTAGAAAATGAAGAAATGTTAAAATTAAGTGTCAAAAACCTGAACAGTATACTGCAGGGTGGCTCAGTGTTTAGAGCAACATATTCCGAAGTGGACATGCTCAGGTTCAAGCTCTTGTTCTGAATCACAGTAACAAGCACAGCAAACGGGCAGAATAATTAGACAAGTCAGAAGAAAGAGTTGCCTAAAATATTAGGCTTTATTCATCATATAATGCAGATATACATGCTAAAAGACAAAACAAAACATGTTAGTATACGAACGGTGTTAATATAAATGTGTGTACAAATAAACAAACATATCATTCTCCTCCACTGCGATTTGTAGCGTAGCGTCAGAGTCGGAACAAGACTGTTATAGTAACAATTCAAAGAGGATTGAGAAAACATAGTATTTAAACATTTCCACTTCGTAAGTTATAAGAATGAACACGTTGTTGTTGATTGATAAGGTTTTCGAGATTCTCTGATAGGTCACGAGCATTCGAGTTATCCGTAGATTCACCATTTGCCTTAACATTATCATTATCGGTATCGTCATTATAGGAGGTTTGTTCATCAGCAACAACCGGTTCATTTTCACAGAGTCCCATATTAGTTCCAGCTTCATTCATCAGTGCGTCGGAGCCTTTCGGGGCTAATTGACGGATAGATACTGTATCTTCTCTTCCATCAGAAAAACGAACATGCGCATAGTTAGGATTGCAATGAATTAGTTCAACTTCTTCCACAACAGGGGTCATATTTAGAAACTCTAGCATTATTCTTGAGTAAAACTTTGCCAGGAACAGTAAGCCAGGTTGGGAGTGTGGTACCAAAAGTCGACCTTCTATTGTGTCGCAAAAGACGCTCGTGAGGGGTTTCGTTGGTAGATATGCACAATAATGAACGGATTGAATGTAATGCGTCCAGCAGCACGCATTCCCAGTTTTCAACTGAAAGCCTTTTTGATCTGAGAGCGAGAAGGATCGATTTCCATAAGGTACCATTCATTCTTTCTACCTGTCCATTTCCTTTGGGATTATAAGGAGTCGTTCTACTCGAAGCTATACCTTTTTCCCGAAGAAAATTTTGTACCTCAGTCGACATGAAGGAAGAACCTCTGTCTGAGTGAATGTACGAAGGCATCCCAAACATTGCGAATATTTGACACAGGTGAAGTATGACAGTGTGACTGCTAAGGTCAGGACAAGCAAATGCAAAAGGAAATCGAGAATATTCATCGATGACCGTCAGTAGATAACGATTACGAGTTGATGAAGGAAGAGGTCCTTTAAAATCGATAGATAACCACTCAAACGTTTGGGTAGCTTTGATTAATTGGCCTTGAATTGCCGAAGGAAATCTGGGTTTGATTTCAGAGCACACTTCACAACTCAAGGTCATTTTTCGAATTTCATCAATAGAATATGGTAAATTACGAGATTTCACAAAGTGGAGCATACGAGAAATTTCAGGATGACAAAGATAATCATGTATTTGTTTTAAATCCAGTCCATTTAGAAGCGCACCACAACAGGATCGACTTAGTGCATCTTCTGCTTTATTATCTTTTCCGGGTCTATAGACAACATCGAAGCTGTAAGGTGATAATTCCATTTTCCAGCGCAAAATTTTATCGTTCTTCCCTTTTCCTCGATTTTGATTGCCAAAAATAAAGGAAACAGATCTTTGATCAGTGACAAGTTTGAAATGATTACCCAAAAGCAAATGCCTCCATTTTCGAATAGCTTCAACCACGGCATAGGCTTCTTTTTCAACAGCTGAGTGATGTTTTTCAGATGGCGTCAACGTCCGAGAGAAAAACGCCACAGGTCTTCCATCTTGGTTCAAAGTGGCAGCAATAGCTACGTCCGAAGCATCAGTTTCGACGACAAACGGAATATCACAACGAATAGAAGCTAAAGTTGCTACAGCTAATTCTTTTTTAAGATCATCGAAATTTTGTTTCACAGAGACGGGCAAAGGAAAAGTTCGATTATGAACGTGTGAGTGAATTTTATCGGAGAAGTTGGAGATCCACGGCGAATAATAAGCGAAAAATCCCACAATTTTTTGTTGCGATTGCACATTCGACGGTGGTGGGAGATCTTGTAAAGGCTTTAATCGGTCAGGATCAGGTTTAATTTTTCCATTCAATATTTGAAAACCAAGGAGAGTAATTTCTTTAGCTGCGAAAATGCTCTTTGATTCATTTAAGGTCAATCCATATTTTTTAGCGGCATTAAGAAATTTGTTGAGATTTGTTTTGTGTTCAAGCGTATCTCTCCCGCAAACTGTCACATTGTCCACATAGACAAATGTATCTGTGAGATGTTCCTGTGCGATTATATGATCCATAGTTCTTTGGAAACATGAAACACCATTCGTCACTCCGAAGGGAATGCGACGGAATTGAAACAAGCGTCCACACGCTTCGAAAGCAGTAAATACCTTTTCATGTTCTTGGATGGGTATCTGGTGGTAAGCGCTTTTGAGATCCAAAGTGCTGAATATATGATATTTTGAAATGGTTTCAGCCATTTGGTCTCTTTTCGGCAAAGGATAGGCGTCTAAGAGTGTGAATTTGTCGACCGTTTGGCTGTAGTCCACAACCATACGTTTCTTGTGATTCTCATTCGATACCACGAGAACTTGTGCTCTCCACGGGGATGTTGAAGGTTCGATAATACCATCAGAAACTAATCTGTTTATTTCATCCCGGATAAATATTTCATCCATTCGATTGTACCTTCTTGATTTCGTAGCAATAGGCCTCCAGTTAGCAGTTAAATTGTGGAAAAGAGGCGGGGACGTAACAGATGCAGGTTTCAGTAAACAGACGGTGAATGACGATTTATGACCACCAAAAGAGATATTTACACTTTTATGCAATCCAAGGAAGTCATGACCGAGGAGTACGTCAGTACAAAGATCAGAAAGTATAGATAGCTTGATATTTTGATAAACACATGATTTGTATTGAATCGACACAAAACAATGACCTTTGGTATGACTCGAAAATGAGCTAGACGCCATGGTTATTGTTTCTTGAGAGGGGTGAATTTTTCAATTATTTTTCAAAACGAAGGCTTCTGAAACATAACTACAGGAACTGCCTGTATCAACGAGAGCATGACAATTTATGTTATTGACTTCTAGATTTATTACACATTTGGTGAGACAATCAGGATCAGCAGCTAATACAGTTGCAGATATGGTAGGATGAAACGTCGAAACCACTGGGCGGTGATTCTTAGAGCGACATACCTTTTGAAAATGTCCTTTGTTTCCACAACTTATACAGAAGGCGTTTCTGGCCGGACATTTCCATCTTAAATGATAATCGTACCCACAAAAGTCACATTTTTTGTTTAACAGCAGCAACAAGATTATCTGTAGATTTATCGGAGGTTGATGAAGGACTGAGTGGCTGAACCGTTGAAGTGTGTGCAGAATTCAAACAGTTTTGATATGATAATGATTGCTTTTCCGCCATTTCGAGACCACGTGCTTGATCAAAAGCCGCTTGAAAATTAAGTGAGTTGTGTTCTAAGAGACGTTGTCTGATTGAATTGGACTGGATTCCATTAATGAAGGCATCGCGCAGAGCATCGTCTCGATTTTCCTCGGCCGTAGTTGGTTTGAAATTACATTCCCTAGCTAACGATTTCAGAATCTGAACAAATTGATCCAATGTTTGTCCATTTTCTTGTTTAGTAGTCGCGATTATATGACGAACAAAGACTTCATTTTTCGGTCTGACATAGAGATTCATTAGAGTTTTGATAGCATTATCATACGTATCACAGTCAACGATGTGTTCATATACGTTAGGAGAGACGTAGGAAATAAGTGTCTAATTTATCCGGATTCATGGATTCGACTGCTTTTAGGAGGCCACAGAATGTACGATACCAATGATTCCATTGTTTTGCTGCATCAAGTGCACTAGGTTCAACATCCAATCGATCTGGTCGAATTAGGCGTTCCATGATTGGGTTATATGATGAATAAATTGTTCTGAATCACAGTAACAAGCACAGCAAACAGGCAGAATGATTAGACAAGTCAGAAGAAAGAGTTGCCTAAAATATTAGGCTTTATTCATCATATAATGCAGATATACATGCTAAAAGACAAAACAAAACATGTTAGTATATGAACGGTGTGAATATAAATGTGTGTACAAATAAACAATCATATCAGCTCTGTCCACGGCAAATTCTAGACAGTACGTGATAAGTTTTCAATAGGAGCGAAACCCATCTACTAGATGAATTGCCCTTTCTACATTACACCAAGCTTAGTTTATAATGAAAAATGTAATTAAATAATAGGACAGGTGCTTATATCAAGATCGCAACCTTGATTTAAGTAAAACAAAGACAATTATTTGAAAACTAGAAATTAATTTCATGCCTAATTGTCAAAACATTGATTTAACAAATTGTTTGCGGCGAAGAAAAGCAGAAAATCATAAGTTTGCTTACATTAAAGTCATTTGACTTCGTTGTGTAGCACAAATACCGCGTTATCTTACGCAAGCTGAAACGTTCTCTCCAAAGGTCCGCTTCTTCGCCAGTATCACTAATTTTACACAACTGAAAAAACGAAAAAATCATAGCAAAACAACAAATTAAAATAAGTAAAAGCATTTGTTTGTGAACTTAACTTGAAACTACTTGGTTTTGAAAGTTGAAATTCATTAACTTTAAACAGTGGAACAAATGCAGGCTATCAATGTTCGACAACCTTTCCAGAACTTTACCCATGGCAAACCAGTTTTTAGATACTGGCTAAAGCTCAATTTTAACTTTATAATTATCAAATTATCAGTGGGATGAGCTTGTCGTTGAAAAAAGGCTTCCGAAACAGGAAGCTGAAATATCCGGAGTAAAAATGAGGATAGTGGATGCAAACGAATTGCTTCGCAAAGGGGCCAGATAATGATTCTATGATAAGCAAAGCCAAGCCAGGTCAAGCTTGTTTTATTTAAGGTATTTTGGAGACCTATCATTAAATTCAAAACCAATATTTTTAAACCAACAAGCAACGAACTACTGTATAACCCGGTAGAATTTCGAGCATACTTCTTGAGACGAACAATATTAAGCTTATCATACTGGCTCAAAAAACACCAATTAATAAATAGAATTACACAATCATATTAAAAAATTGGCTATTCATACGTTTAATATTAATTCAAATCTCAATTCAAAACTTACTTTTCGAAGCTACTAAGACTTATTTAAAACGAGACTACGTTTAAAAAAAATCAAATGACACATGAAGCACCATTCAGACCATTCTAAACCTGTCCCATACGATATATTAAGTTATCCAGTCTAGCAAAATCACAAAATTATGACGATTGAAATCACAGTAGTTGTATTCCACAGATCATCATATCGTAGCCAATGGTTACTAAGCATGGATGTATCTTCTATTCGTATTTTTAATTTTTTTCGAGGGGCGAACAAGAAAGCATTGAAGTGCGAAGTCTTGCAATATGATTATTATCTTCTAGATTTCAAAATAATTTAATCAAGTCACCATTATTATTTCATACGTTGTTTACATAGAATCAAAAGAATGCAAGGCACGAAGGGTAAGTTTTAGCTGGCCACCGTCACCCGAGATGAAAATACTCGTCAGCCTTGGCTGGCATACCATTAATAGATAGAGAAACTTTGAATACAAGTCATCCCTATATTCCATGTAGCAGATTTTCATGAATAAAGCACACAATAAAAATTGCATAATGCATCGGCCGTCGGGCAGAATAAACTCGCTGGTGAATCGTGCAGAGTGCACAAACAGGTTAAAGCTACTGCAGACCACTATGCTTCAAACTCTATTTCTTTTCCTTCAATTCGTCTTCTTCTCTATCTAACAGAACACTCTTATAGATGCAGTGATTTTTGTGGAAGTCGATTTAATCACTGAGCCCACTGTCATATTGCCAAATATAGAAAGTAACCCATGTAGGCCACCTTCCATTAAACCTAGGTGAAGCTTTCAGCTCGATAAATATAATCTGTCTAATGGTAAAACAAATTGGGCAACAAGAAGCTCCAGAACATACGTAGAAATGCTAGAGATTGAAATATATTACCAATACGAAATCAAAATCAAGGACAAAAATATTAATTCAAACTATGTGCACCATATTTATTTACGCGTTATTGGCTTTAAACCTATAGCACCAAAGAATTGTCTAAGGCCGGAAAATAGAAAGTCGGAACTTTGCTTAGTGCAGTAGCCAAAGCTTTTCAAACTGAATGGATCTCCGTTAATTGCCGACTTCGTGCGGCACATTTCGAGACGTCTACAAAGACCAGATTTAGTTTACAGTATTGGTGAAAGGAATACTCAAATTTGGCTGTTGACTTAAGCCGAATTTTATTTGGATAGCAGATACACATCAAACTCAATGCCCAACGATATCCAGCTGTCATGCAGCTTCGTAGAACATATATTATATTTTAATAATAATTGATTGCGCGGGTGGTGGTAACAATTATTTAAATCAGTTCTGGCTTGAAGTAAACACCAATCATTGTATTTAACCAGTCGTCGAACAACATAACAAAACAACCATAGTCGCAACGCACGGCGCGTTTCGACCTTCCATGATCATCATCTGATGTTGTTCGACGACTGGTTAAATACAATGCGATTGGTGTTTACTTTAAGCTCGCAAACTTGATTTAAATAATTGTTACCACCACCCGCGCAAACAATTATTGTTAAATTGTATTGCCTATTTATGTATATGTGGTGAAATCTGCAAACAGTTAATGTTCGTGACTGCATAGAAATTGTGTAGTCGACATTTCCAGTCAAGTTCAATGTATTCGAGACTGCTAGAGGTGAGAGCCGCATGTCTAAATTTGCTTTCCATATATATTCAATGCGGTTTCATCCTCGATAGTCAGTTTGCCGTCGTACTCTGATGATGATCATGGAAGGTCGAAACGCGTCAGTGCGTTGCGGCTGGCGGTAGTTTTGTTATGTTATTCGACGACTGGTTAAATACAATGGGATTGGTGTTTACTTCAAGCTCGCAAACTTGATTTAAATAATATATTATACTTAACTAACAAATGCTTCAGACGTAGTGTTAGATGTTACGGCACATGGCATTCTCCAGCCCCCAGACAGTTATTAAATCAAGTGGATCAGGTATCTATCTGTCGTAAATTGTGTGGCTGCATCGATGACTGTCGTTTATTTGGAACACGTGACAACTCGGACCATGCAATCATCCATTATATATTAAACTTCCTATATTTCATAAAGATTCATAAAGATAAAACTCAAATAGAAATTAATAAACACTGACAGCCAACTTGCAACAAAAATTAAGATTTCCTAAAATCAAATTAACTGGTCTTGAAAATAAAAGCAATCAAATAGACGAAGATAAAATCCAATATGCACAATGCATGTACTTTTGCATGTAGCATTGTTGGCTCCCCGAGAAGTATTTGAAGATTCTTGAAACTAGACTTCAAATTACAGCCTGTTCAGTTTAAAACAATACTCGTAGAGAACCTAGTAACAAATTAGTTCAGTTGTGACCAGAAGGATAAACCAAAGGCAGCATGAACGAAAAGTATAATCTCATGCACATTCGTTTCGTGCTTACTGGCGACTCATCAGTAGGAGCCGGTATTACGCCCTTTAACCACTGTATATTTGGTCAAAGAATGTGGAATAATAGGACGGTACAATCTCCTAGACAAATGTGTAAACCTGCAATACTGAAGCTAACATCATCTAAAGTCAACGACAATGCGACTTCAACGCTAACTTACACTATATAATATATATACCAAGTCTGTAAAGGATACTAACACTATGGCTATCGTGTCATGCTGCCTTTGGTTTATCCTTCTGGTCACAACTGAACAAATTTGTTACTAGGTTCGCATCACCTAATACATACTTGCATATATATTAGTTATTCGCAACAAACAGTATTCAACTGTAATATATCGAATTGAATGATGTCATGCTTACCGCGATATGTGATAACTGATATCGATCAAGGCCAGAGTGTATAAATTTACTGGAGTAACAGGTGCTCAGAAATTGTTGTAATTCCCAATTTCGGTGAACTATAGCATAAATTGATATCCATTAGGTTGGTATCATGTACCGCTCGGTAACCATAGTGTTAGTACCATGTACCTTTTCGGTACAATAATGTTGGTATCGGTAACTAACACAATAGCCATAGTGTCAGTATCCTTTACAGACTCGGTATATATATTATATAGTGTGATATAGCGTTGAAGTCGCATTGTCGTAGACTTTGTATGATGTTAGCTTCATTATTGCAGGTTTACACATTCGTCTAGGAGATTGTACCATCCTATTATTCCATATTCTTCGACCAAATATATAGTGGTTAAAGGGCGTAATACCGGCATGAAACGAATGTGTATGAGATTATACTTTCCGTTCATGCTGCCTTCGGTTTATCCTTCTGGTCACAACTGAACTAATTTGTTACTAGGTTCGCAACACCTAATACATACTTGCATATATATTAGTTCTTCGCAACAAACTGTATTTAACTGTAATACTCGTAGAGCTATTAGGTGCAAACTTAAGCAAATTCTGAAAGCTGATCATGAATCCGTCCCAACTTCAAAATCTGAAGAGACACAATAAGCGTTCAATGTAAAAAAAACAATCAAAGTTAATTTAAACATTTTCATTTAACAGACTCGAAAAAATGACAGTCCGCGAAAAATAAATGATTTTAACAATTATCGAATAGCCCATAAAAAGTCTACATTATTGGTGGGCTGAACACTTAGAAGGTAAATTTTCTCTGTCATATGTACCAGACTCGATCCCTTTGGGTATTTTCGTTTCCAAAATGTGAACTATTGGTGAACTATCGTCAGAGTTAGAAAAACGAACTGTAACCTTTTCGCTGAAACACATTAAAGTTGATGATCCCAATGACCTGCTTCCGAACCTATTTACTCATAGTAACTAGGCTCCCTCTCTCCGTGCATGACGACAAAGAAACCTTCTAGAACGTTGACTAATTCCTTTCGTAAATGTGGAATAAGGAGACTATTCCGATTGCTTTGAGCTAGCTAAAGATCATTTTCAACTTTTAAAAAGGCACGTTTAATTCGTGCTATCTTCGAAAGTGTGCCAGTGTGAATTACGTGCGACACTTATCTCGACCAACCATCACAGCTAGAAATACGGAATTCAAATGTATCTCTTAAACATCCCATTGCTGCAGACGTAAATGATTTGCTTCCGACCTTATATAAGGATGACGGCGACATAATTTAAAAGGTCAATGACTCATCTTTATCGTACTATATGGCATAAGGAAACCGTGTCAGTTGCTTGAAGTGAGTCGACCATAATTTCTGTCACCAAAAAATGCAATCGGAATACGTGTGGCAACCATCGTGAAATAAACCTGACTCCCGCAGTACCTCGGTTACTCACTTCAATCCTGTTGCGACATTTCATTACTTCGTGTGTATAACATACTAGAGAAGAATAAGCCGGATTTCAGTAAGAGCGAGATGATGTAGATAATACTTTTAACTTAAAGAAAGTTTTTTGAACAACGAAATATATATATCACTATCCTATATTTGGACATCAAAAGATTATTTTACTGAGTGAAACACAACGATCGATTCAATATTCTATCGAAAAATTGATTACTCGCACAACTTTTAAATCTTACAGGTGCTTTCTATACAAATTTCCCTGATCACAATTTAAACACTATAATGATGTCCGTTAATGATGTTCAATATCTCGCGTTTTGTTTACTTTTGTAACAGAGGCTATTACTAGATATACTCTTTGATACATTAGGACACAGATATCGAAGATCTTTAAAGTAGTAGTTCAATTGATTTGACTACGCCGACGATATTGTACTATTATTAAGGCCACATTGAATAGATTAAAATTTGTCAATCTGCCTTTATTATTAAATTCATTAAAGTTAATCACTTCCCTCAACCCGTGGCTTCAAACCAAAGATTTGTAAGTAAGTGTTAGGTTAATTTATCTTCGCAGCTGTATTAATAGCTTGGACAATAGGAGTGGCGAGGTAAAAATGGAAATCGGAAAGATTAGCCATTTCCAATCATCGCCACTTATGACGAGACGAGTTCTTTCTACTTCGCTTGAAAAAGTGTGTATACAACGCATATGAACGAGCAATTTTGTTATACGCTAGTGAGACATGGGTCTGTAGAGTCGAAGGTCTTGGACGCATAAAGGATTTCGGAATATGTTGTTTGAGGAGTATAGCTGATATACATTATTAACAACAAACAAGCAACGCTTAAATGCGTAGATTAATTTTTAGATCTGCGAACAAGAACTCCTCGTTACATAAACAAATAAGGCTCCATGATTCTCGCTGGCTTAATCACGTTTTACATACGAATTCATTTATATTGTTCATTATAGCACAAATCCATGACAAAGACTGCGGAAATCACCCACACTCAAATTGTGTCATCATACCTTATGATGGCTCGGATTTGATTGTTTTGTAGAGGCCTAAGCCGCCTCATATCTGTGTTATCAAAGCAAAATGCTTTCTGGACATGCGCACAATGCTATGATATAGAACTTTTGGATCGAAATTACAATTACGGTATATATTTTATTTCTTAATCACTTATTTAATGAATTTAACATTTAAAATTGTATCGTTTAGTATATATCAAACATGATAGTCAGTGCTGTCTAGCTGTACTTGCAATAAAACACATTAAGTCAAACATTGACGAGCTGGAAATACATAAGCCTCGACCTTCCTTGGTTTCATCTAGGAAATTTTTTCAAAAAATCATTTCAAAAATATAATGCCGCAATTTCACCAAAACGTTATTCACAATTCATCTACGGTTTCTACACTCTCAGCTAAGAAGGTTACCCTTTCTGGAAGGAGCAGAACGAAAAAAGGCGATCAATAATTGGCGATATTTAAGTTGATGCGTCACTCTCAGTTCCCGTATCGTTCAGTCTCACCAATATCAAGAGTTTACCACTTTCAAACTCTTATTTTACATCACGTTTTGAATATCAACTGGGCCTCAGTAATAGGCACAATATCATGTATTTTAACATTATACGGGTAACCACGTTAATACGTCAACATATTCTGATGATATGTTTGTTGTATTCATAAGTTCGCTCATTTCCATCTCTCATTTCACTGAAAACCCACCTTTATGAGATCTGTATTGACCTTAATACAAAGAATACTTGCATACTGAAACTGTTCTTGTTCAATCATAACTTCGCCACCAGTAAACTACACCCCTCTTAGTAGACATCAGAATGATTGACTCAGTAAGCACGTAGGCATCACATTTTTCAAATTATTCAACTTATTTATACACCTTAACTATGTCACTGCGAAACTGTTCAAATAAGCTCAACTGTCATATTCAAAACCTTTGACATGTTACATAATATATGCAAGTGAGTCTTATTTTTCCAATCATTGGCTTCTACTTTTACCGTAGAACAAAACCTATATCGATTCCAGAATCAAATCTCCCCTCAGTCAAATCGTTCGCGAAAGACTCTCTCTCTCGTAAGTCTCCTACTCTTGCAGGTCATCAGCCTAAAAAGGACAAACTCCTTGAAAAAGGTCTCGAATTTTCTTTCTTTATCGAATTAATTTTCACTTCGTCACTCTTATGATACGTGAAAAATAAGTCTTCAATTCAATCTAACCACACTCAAAGCATTGTTTTCTCAAAGCAACAAGTGGCGTAAACTCAAAACAAATGAAGTTCGACCACAAATCAAAATAGTCTTAGAAGTTCATTCGACTGTACTGGAAATAATACTGACCTGAAGCACTATCTTTACCTCTCAATCCTTGAAATTCATCTTGCCACAGGTATGAAAAATTCCAGTCGTTGCACCAGCATTAACAGAAATTAATAAACGCTGGTAATTTTGTGTCTAGTATATTTATTCATACATGGACGCTCTAAATATTAAAAATCTCTATTTATGGAAATTTGACATAACGTTTTATTTTTAATACTCTTTTACATGTTACGGCAAATATCACACGAATGCAGGGTAATCAGCGACGACAAAGCAGCACCCTGAATTTAATCTACATAATAAAAGTATAGATTAATGTTTTTATTTATTGTACTTAAGCTTGCTTTAATCTTGTTTCTGATGTTTTAAAATATCTAAAAAATGTAAAATTCTCTTCACTTCGGTAATGCATTCGAGATATTTTTTGACACTACACTATGGAAAATTCACGGACAGTCGTTTCTATTCTTTAAATCAAGTTTGCGATATTAAATTAAACACCAATCCTATCGAATATAACCAGTCGTCGAACGACATAGCAAAACTATCGCCAGTCACACGCACTGACGCGTTTCGACCTTCCATGATCATCAAGAGTACGACAGAAAACTGGCTAACAAAGATCAAATCGCAAGTCATATACAATCAAAGCAATATTAGATATGCAGTTCGCACTTCTAATAGTCTCACATACATTGTACTTGACTGGAAATGTCGGCTATACAATTTCTATGCAGTCACGAACGTCAATTTTTGCGGCTTTCGCCACATATATCTCGGTAATACAATTAACCAATCATTGGTTGCTGTCATTACGCCATTATTAATCACTAACTGATGAGCTGATTAAAAGGAGCTCAATCGATAAATATTCTATTATGCTTAAACTAAGTCCTAAAACTTTTCAGTAAAATTAAAATACTTTTTTATGCGTACTGATATAACAAATGAATAAACCAAATGAACAAAATGAGGAAAAATATTTTTTGGAAGAATATTAAGAACTCGACAACCACCACAGATACTCAATTTTTGAGCAACCAATACAAGTAAAATGTTCAAAAGCAGCTCACTTCATTCTCCTATGCTCCAATCCTACATCCAGTAAAATTGTCTTTACTTTATCTAAATGCAATATCTCTACGGCCAAAATTAAGATACCTTCGTACATTAACCTGTAAACTAAGACCGCATGTTATTGCTATTTCGAAAACGTGGCTCAATCCCAACACATGAATGTCAAATATAAATTTCAATTTGCTCATTACTAAGTGAAAATAAAGAAACCAGCATAGGAGGTGGCACCGCAATTTATCTGCATAAAACTTCATTTTTCTGCGCAATACATACTTTCAACCACAGTCTTGTGTCTATCTTTATGAAAATATCACTTCATTGGGTTGATTTAATGCTGGCATATATATATATATATATATATATATATATATATATATATATATATATCATATAAAGCACAACAGACGTAAGCAACTGGATAATGATACTACTAATATAGGAGTATTATAGTACATTGTCAAATGATAGAAAAATTATAGGAGATTTTAACTTCACTGACTACATACCAAACCTTTTATAATCTACTAACAGTATTTTCAATACTTTAACTCGAACTGGACTCATTCAAAATGTTGTCCAGCCTATCAAACAAGAAGGCTATCTTGACTTCGTATTCAATGATGAGAACCTTGTAACAGATATTACACACTACAATTCCATGCCACTGTGTAATTATGAAAAAAATATCATAAAAACAATTAATGTAGCTGCAATTAGAGGTTCTCCCACACAAATTATACATCCAGACTAGCAACTATTTACAAAAATTAACAATAAATACAATATTAATTTGAAAACACCACTACCATCATCATCATGATCATTTTCATGTCCAGCCATACAAAATTTTGCACTACAATATAACCATGAGTGAAAAAAGTATATAAATGAATTTAGACAAATTATTAGTAAGATGTACGAGAGAGAGGAAGCGAGAGAAGGAATACCTGGTTACTATAAGTAAATTTATTAGGATAACTCACAGAAATGAGGCAAACTAAACCTCGCCACAACACCATTGTGGCCAAGTTAGCATTCGGGCGAGGTAACATCAGCAATTCAGCCTCCTTGCGGATTTTACTGTATCACGTCATAATCAGACAAAACCTCGCAGCTAACTTTGCCCTACTAAGAAAAGAAAGTTACAAAGATGACTCTACTAGACATTTGCAACAAGATCGCCACTGAGCTCGATTCCTGACCAAGAACTATGATGCGTACGAGGACCCCATCCCGGCAGACGAGTGGGTCCTATACTACCCAATTTGGATGTAAGTGACTTCAATTGTTTCTGCCATGTCAAAATCTGCCCCACCTTGTTTCTTACGCCAATTTTGTGCTGGATGAGAGAACAGAGCTCTAGTGGGCAATCGAAATGAGGGCATACGCAAAACGTGACCGAGCCAAAGAAGTTGATGGAGCCTTATATGTTTTTCTAACGACCAATCTATCTCCAACACATAAAGCATGCTTACTAAGAATCAAATCTATAACAATATAGTTTATGTAGGTCTTGAACTACGACTTTGCCAATTTAACAAAATCATATCTAGCCACCAACGGCAAATAACACACCTGCTCTGCTATTATTTCTTCAATGTGATCATCTATTCTGTTAGAAACTCCAAAATACCTCAGAAGGCATAATAGTTAAAGCCATGCAATCCATAAAATCTACGCACTAATAGGACCCATTCAGCGTATCTGTCAACATTCTCCTTCAATCAGTAAACTCACAGAAACCATTGGTCAATAGTTACAATAACATGAATGTCGCAAGATATGCCGATTGGAATGCATGAAGATATATTTCAAATTATTATAAAAAACCAAGACCCCTAGTGAATTCAAATATTTAAGACCAATAGCTAACCTACGTGCACTCACTAACGTTCCGGAAGTATCATCCATGTACCAATTGATTCCCATCAGCATAGTTTCACTTTAAATTGATCTTGCACGAAAAACAGGGTCACTCTACTAGATAACATGCACAATATTTCATCCATAAACCACGACGCTACAGTAATATTTCTGGAGAACTCTAAGACTTTTGATACAATAACCATACACGCAGTGGTTAAGAAATTCGCAAATCTAGGCTTATGCACAAACGCAATATAATTCATATTTATATACCTGCCACAAAGACAACCTCCAACACACTAGACGGAATGCCATCTCTTCCAATGCCAATCACATCTGAATTTCCTCAGGGTTCAAAATTAGGACCAATTATCTTTAATATAGTGTTCCGTCTACTAAATAGCGTAGTTAAACAAGGCTAAATTAACAAATATGCTTATGACACCACACTAGTTCATCCATTCAACCTATCAATAAAGATCAATCATTGCTTACTATTCGAGACGACTTCCATAGGATACTCCAAAAGCTGTCACTTCCAATCAACAAATCCAAATCAAAGTTCTTAAAATTGGCAAGAATTTATAACGTACTGAAGACATTCTATACTTTGGGGAAATCATTCCTCAAAGAGACATAATAAAACACATAATTCTTACAAATATATTATTTCCGAAACAAAATTTTACTTTTAATAACACATTTTTGAAATCGCAAATGATATTAGTTAAAGCTAACCATTTATATTGTTGCAAAAAGATTTGTACCATTTATTTTCTTTCTCCTCCATGAATTAGAGGATATTCTGAATCACAATCAACAGAAGAATAACGACTCGTTTAATCTTAATCGGCGTAGAGGCCCTTTGGTCACTACTATAAGAGAGCCTCTGAGATGCCAGGCTCGAATAATCCATATATGCGGTATGATCATCTAATTTGGAACACTTCAG
>JAQBSW010010255.1:0-25070 GCA_029291075.1 Eudiplozoon nipponicum
ATTCACCATATTTACTTCAATGTCTTACGCTCATCCAATACGCCATTCCTGACACACCCTACGTGAAATTTAAAAAATATATATATCAACAAGTGATTTTGTTAGCTTTTTCCTTATTCGAACTAAAGTTTTAATTTACCATCTCGATGTTTCATTATAATATAGACATAATGCTAATCGAGAAATTAATATTGAAATAAGTTTTTATGGCAGGATTTTGATTGTATATATATTTCGTTATTAACTAAGCATTGCATAATTTAGCAAAGACGATACATCAATAAAGTAGGCTTCATTCTTGTTAGAATCTCATCACGTTCTTGCCGAAATTTTCCGTGACTGCGCTCAGATCTAGTCACATTTGCTTGGGAGACTTGCGCACATCTACTGTACCAAACCTGCCACACTCTACAAGCAGTAATCAGTCAAATACAAACTTTTGTTTTGGTTAGCCTATTAAGTTGAATTTTCTGAGACTGTTCATTTAATACTTGGTATATTTAAACATAAATTCATTATGAAAAAATTCTGACACTATGAAGCCAATAACGGGATACTTTACGCTATGTCGTTTTCTCATTGAAATCACTGTTTAAAAAAATTAATTTGCTGGAGAAGCGGGGATTAAATTAAATTTCCAGTATATATTGAACAACAGAGATCCAGAAACATACTGCACATACAAAGATATACATAGCCATGCGCAGGAATTTCGCTAATTTATTTTCAATATATGCTCATATTTCAGTATACGAAGTATTTATCACATAAGTAAATATAAAATTGTTTCCAATTACTTTATTTTTAAAGATAAGGTTTAATATTAAAAAAATAAATGTTTCCCGCAGCCGCGTTTCCATGTCTCTATTTCATCGTTCCATCGATGTAAACGTCTCTGTATAAATCGCATAAGATTTCAAATTCAGTACAGGAAATGTTCCAACGTCAAGCAAGAAAATTGCTTCCCAACATATAGTCTGCGTTCTAATTAGTGGCAAGATTACTTTTATTCACGGTTGCGATATTGATATAAATATATATATATATATATATATATATATATATATATATATATATATATATATATATATAATTGTGTAGTATGGAAATGTTAATTCATCCAGTAGACCGGTTTCGTACTTATTGGGAACACATCACGTACTGTCCAGGCTTGGAACCTAGGCATATCTGATTTTCCACACTATACAATACTTAGATTACATTGACAGATGTGTGTATATAACTTGTCAGGATTTTATATCAAGATCGCAACTGCGAATGAAAGTAATTTTTATCACCGCCCGAGCAACCAATGTTTGTTAAATTATAGTGGTAAGATTATTTGAGTTCTTCTAATAATGAATAGCATTTTATCAGCTCATGTCCAATAAATAGCCGGATAGTACATAGAATACACGCTACGCTAGTTATTCGGCAGAATTTTAAAAAAATCTCGTAGAAAATAGTATTCAAGCATTTTTGGGCTAATGTGGAAAATAAAATTTTCAACGGGATGTGTTCATTTATCTTGGTGGTAAAGATGGGCTTTTTTCCTCAAATTGTAGACGAATTTTAATTTATATAATTTATTTCTTTAGACTTTTTTTTAACTTTATCACCTAAAGTTGCACTATTTCTATGCAGTAATAAAAAATTTTTTCGGCTCTAACCAGACGTATAAAAGTTATAGATTTAAAAAGTCGCTGATTGCGCGGGTGGTGATGTAAATATTGTAATCATGCTTTCACGAGTTCAGACAAACCGGTCGAACAACATGGCAAAATTTTCGTGTTTTCCTTACTCGTTTACCCTACATTGCGATTCGTTTTGTTATTTCTGTGGTTTGATTACAAATTGTTGTTTTCGTAAACACAGCCCCAGCTTTTATTTGGCTGGTTTATTTTTCTACAAACACTGATTGTTTTTTTCCTCGAAATATATATATATATATATATATATATATATTGGCGCAACACATCATCGAAACATCGCACATATGTTCTCCAGACGTAGCATTCAAAGTAATTACTAAATGTAAAAACAAAAGGGAGCTAGCCACATACGAAGCCTTATGGTAAACAAATTGCAGCCGGATTTATGTAAGCAGAAGAAGCACGTACAAGCATTGAGCTTGAACTGGATGTGACGCACGCAATTTGATTGGTTTCGGTTTTTCACACTCTCTTTGTTCACATATTTCTATCTTGTTTTGCTTTCCAATTTATATATAAAGATATGGTTCATGAGTAGATATTTGAGAAGACCATTGCGAAAGAAAATGTTTCTTATATCTGATAAAATTTCTTTTTTATTATAATCAAGGTTGCGGTCTTGATATCAACACCTGACCCATTAATTACTTACATATGTCAGTATAAACTAAGAATTGTATCCAGTAAAATTTCTTTTTGTTTTTGCACACAGGAGAAGAATGAATATATATATATATATATATATATATATATATATATATATATATATAATTAGGAAGAAAAACACATTAATAAATAAAGTGGATAAATATACTGTGTAAATTAAAAGGCATGGGATATTATAAAGAATATATATATATATATATATATATATATATATATATATATATATATATATATATATAATGACCGGTCGGATACAATGGGATTGGTATGTTTATTCCCAAGTTCGATAACATTAGTGTAAAGAAGAAAAGGCAGTAGTTTACCATATAAAATTACACGATTGCCACTTAAATAGAATCCACCTTTATCTGTTACAGAATTACTAGCATGAAAATGATCACCTTGATAATCATAAAAACGATCAGCCCTACAGCGACTTATTTCAGCATTATCATCATCAGCAACAGCTAACTCACCAGCATCATTGTCATCAGTATCGCCAAAGCCGTCATAGTCATCACAATCATTTTTTTATCGTCATTATAAACTTCATTCTGGTCATAATCATTATCGTCGTCATCATTTTCAGTCGCAGCTGCAGCAGTATTATCTCCTATGTGCACATCATTACGGTCATCGTCATAGCCAGCGTCGCCACCATCAGCGTGGTGAAAATCATCTTAACCTTCTTCATCATCATTTATATCATCATAACCACCGCCACCATTTTATTGCAATTGTATCACAACCATCACGAAAACCATTATTATAATTTGCATTACGACCATCAATATTATTATTATCAAAATGACAACCGTTATCATAATAATCAACTTTTACCTGCTAAAAATCATCGTTATAATATCATCATTGCCATTTTTAATATTATAAGCATCGTCGTGGTTAGCTTCATTACGATTATTTTCATCATCATCTTCATCATCATCAGCAGCAGCAGTCTCATCATCATCAGGGGTATCGTTATTACCGAAACTATTATCAACTCTAATACCACCACCATTACTTTCACCATCATTATCATCATCATCATCATCATCATCAATAACATCGCCACCATTATAAGTATCATCCACATGATTATTGTCTTTAGCATCATCATCAGTTTCATCACCATCATTAAAATCAGCATCATCAGAGTTATCATCGCAACCATCCTCATAATCATCATTAACATCAGAATCACTAACATTATCATTATAATCAACTTCCAACTGCTAAAAATCGTCATCATTAGCATTATGAGGTTCCTCAGCATTATCATCACCATCGTAGTCATTATCAGCATCTTCATTTTAATCATGAGCATCATCATGTTCATCACAGACAGCAATAAAATAGCTTTTATTAGCTGATGCTTATTTCCACATAGCCACGAGAAGTATAATAAAAAAATAAAGTTATCATTTAAAAATTTAAATAATAATAATAATAATAATAATAATACTATAAAGATATTATTTTTAAAGCAAATAAGTGCCAAATGAATGTCATTTATGGAGGAAAAGTCATGGATTAGATGGAGATACTTACCTAAGTAACACAGAGATAAGGGAACCTAGATCTCTAAAGCAAGTCAATTTCAATTCAAGACGACATCGATAGTAGAATTTACTTGTGATTCTCACTTTATTGTTTCATAAACCTGACCAAACTGCATTTAATCTGCCAAACTAAAGGAAGTAAGTTAAGATAATGATTCTACTAGAAATTGGCAACAAGATCGCCATTGACTGCGAATCGATGCTATATCGCACAGTTTCTGAATAATAACTGGTACATACATTGACCGCATCCAAATAAGCGAACGGGTCCAACCAATACTATCCAATTATGTATTAGGAGTTGCGTAACTTGTAACAAATTAGTTTAAATATGACCATAAGGATAAACCAAAGACAGCATGAACTGAAAGTATAATCTCATGCGCGCATTCGTTTCATGCACCACAATTCATAATTGCATATATATTAGTTCTCCTCCACAGGCAGTACCTATACTACCCAGTTTGATTATAGTTGATTTTATCTGTTAATGAAATATAAGTACCTGTCTAACTCGTTCCTTTCGGTAATCTGGCACTGACTGAATGAATTCGGCTGTATAGTGTCTTCGAACTGAAGGCATGCATATAAACTGATCGAGCCAGCGCAATTGTTAGGGTCTTAATTGTTTGTCCAACGAGGAGCACTTTTTGTCCGGTCCGCAAATATTTCTACGGATATCAGCGTTGCCTGTAACCTATATATTTGCTATGTCTCCGAATAAATGACGGTCGAAGTGTCTAAGTTGTGTGGCTCTAAATGACCAAACTTCAATTCAATGCAATACAGATAATACAATAAACGCAGACCTAGATTTCGCGAAATGTTGTATCAACCGGGCCAATGATAATGAAATATAACTAAGAATACCTCTCCACTGAACCATTTTTGTCGCTAGATTAACACAGACTGTTGCCTATGCGAATTTAGAATACGATGTGCCGTGCTCAATTGGCCGTAATCGCGTATAGTTCTCTCTGAGCAAGAAATAACTGTCCTATCACGTCTGCGTTTTCAGCGAACCAACGGATTCGTTTCTCAGGACTGGCGAGCAGGATGTGAAATTGGCTTCCTAAAATAGTGCCTCAGCCAGCGAAATCTAAACTTGATGACAAAGTACGATGGTGATGGCATGTCAGAGAACGGCTGTATAGACCTGTTCGGTTGGTAGACTATGCTCTTAATTAATACTACCTGCGGCTCATCTGTCAATGACCTAAACCAAATCGATCGAATATATCGATTTAAAAATCTGTCTAGGCGCTGGCAGCTATAGTGTATTATCTCCCGTCTTTGCAACATAGAGCACGATCATTAATTTGCTTTCCTTGAAGACGTTTAAATTGTGTGTAGTGAAATATACGGGCAAATCCGAATTGATTGTCAAATTTTCCGAAAGCAGAAGCTGCAATGGTAATACGTCCGTCTTGTGTCATCATAAATCCTCAGTAAACGAAATCATCGACGACTGGCGATATGTACCGCTTAAAACGATCTTGGACTCTTGATCAAAATTGGTCATAACAACTGATTTTGATGCGTTCAACTTCAGTACGTAATGAACAGACACATCTTGAATACAATGAATAGCTGTCTGACGCTCGTCTTCCTTTTTTGCAATCTGAAAAGCTTCTTAAATTTATTCCAGGTCTATAATCCAATCGCAGTCATGCAACTTGCAATGACCTTCGAAAGAACTGGATCGATAATAAAATTAAACTGGATGGGAAAAACAACAAATCTTTATCATAAGGCGGACCCAATCACAAAAGCGTCAGCGAGGCCTTTACTAGTGGGAATACTTTCTGATATGTTGGTATAACAGGTTTCGAGTAATCGAATATTTTTAACCGGGACGCCATTATTCAGTATAAATGACCATAAGCTTACATACGAGACAGAATTTAAAGAAGCTGGGTTGTCTAGGAAAGAAACAATGATGGGCTGCTGAAACCGATGGCGTAAATCTCGAGTGCGTTGGTGTGCATGAATTTGGATTAAATATTCCGTTTCCGGTCGAAATATTGTATTAGCTGACCTAGTTCGCCTCTCTTGCTTTTCGCGAACTATTGAATCACATAACAAATTGATACCATTGCAATTTTGAGGAGCGCTCATTTCTTATTTTTTGTGTATTGACACCACAATAATAAACATTTACTTGTTTGAGACGTATTCCTTCCGCCAGATTTTGTTAATTAGATTTTGTAGATCCATCTCAACCACTATTCCACGAAGCTCGAAAAATTACGTAGGAAGACCACCGACTCCACAGGCTTTAAGATCACTCATGTAACCGCCAGTTTCTGTCATTTCATCAAATGTAGAAGTTTCGACGTCCATCTCATAACAATTTCAATTGATCATTTCATCGCTAACCATGATGCGATGGACTGAGTATATTTTGAAGTGATTGTCAAGTTTTGTTTCAGAAACTGTTGGCGTCCATAGTCGCTTGGCAGAATGATCGCTGCTAATACGTCGGATCTTAGTGTACTATTATAATAATTAACTATACTTCGGTGCTGTTTTCAACTCCTTATCGATATTAAGCCAGTGTTGAGTTTTCATCCACCACATGGCAGAAAATAAACTCCTTGTGAAGAATGTGAACCAACGTAAGACCCTTTCTTAATCTCGTAGCGGATGTCAAATTTTGAAGATAATTATTGTCCATTGAGAGAGCAAACGAGTTCGCAGGTTTCATCATAGGACGAAAAACCGAGACTTGCTTAATTTTTCCATCATAGCGATTCATATGATATTTGGCACGCTATCCGTTATAGCTACAGTTTTTTCAGCAGAAGCCTGTGCGTACCTGAAGGTATTTTGCACAGTTGTATCTGATTACGGTGTATGGATATTGGGACGTAATACGAGCTGCTACAAAGAGTCGAAATTTAATCTGATTCTGGCGGTCAGATCCATTAATTGAGCCAGTACATCACCCGTGAAAGACTTTCATATCTTGAACAGAAAGCAGTCAAAATCTTACCAGAATGTTGTCGATCTGAGTTACCATCTAGCCTACATGGTTCCCATCGCTATGCCTTGTAGCAAGTGCTGTTTGTTGTACTGGAAAATAAAATTCAACAAAACCGAGTTTAGGCTAATGGAAAGGAGAAAGTGCATGATGCCGTTATCGCAGTTATTTTTTCAGGATCCATGTTCCAGCTCTGTTTTCTGCGCTGTATTGACATAGCTTTGCGTTAAAATTCCCGGCAATCACCAATATGCAAGTATGTATTAGGTGTTGCGAACATAGTAAAAAATTAGTTCAGTTGTGATCAGAAGGATAAACCAAAGCCAGCATGAACGGAAAGTATAATCTCATGTACATTCGTTTCGTGCTTACATGTCATGTTTTATTTCTCTGGTCACAACTGAACTAATTTGTTACTAGGTTCGCAACACCTAATACATACTTGAAAATATATTAGTTCTCCGCAACAAACAGTATTTAACTGTTATATATTGAATTCAATGATGTCATGCTTACCGCGAAATGTGATAACTGATATCGATGAAGGCCAGATTGTATGGATTTACTGGAGTAACAGGTGTTCAATTTCGGTGAACTATAGCATAAATTGATATCCATCATGTTGGTACCATGTACCGACTAGGCAACCATAGTACCATGTACCTTTTCGGTACTAAAATGTTGGTATCGGTTACTGACACAATAGCCATAGTGTTAGTGTCCTTTACAGACTCGGTATATATATTCTATAGAGTGAGTTAGTTGGAAATCGCATTTTCGAGACTTTATATGATGTTAGCTTCACCATTGCAGGTTTACACATTCGTCTAGGAGACTGTACTGTCCTATTATCCCACATTCCTCACCCAAATATATAGTGGTTAAAGGGGGTAATACCGGCTCCTACTAATGACTCCTCGGTAAGCACGAAACGAATGTGCATGAGATTATACTTTCCGTTCATGTTGTCTTTGGTTTTACCTTCTGGTCACAACTGATCTAATTTGTTACTAGGTTCGCAACACCTAATACATACTTGCATATATACTAGTTCTCCGCAACAAACTGTATTTAATCACCAATATGTTTGGAGAACGCTCAAAGCCAGACACCAAATCTGATGGAGTTTCAAGGAAACTATTATTTTCATTAGCAAAATAGCTGAGTTTTATGTGTAAAGAATTACGACTCAGAGAACCAGCTTTTCCACGCGTAGTCTAGCATAAATTAAACGCGAGTGTATAGTTCTTCATTTATGTACTGTATAGAAGAAAAAAGCCACCATACCTTACGAAAATCAACAATTATCATCAGCATCATCCGTATTATAATGACCAATAAATTAAAATAAGAATTATTACTCTCATCATGATCATCAGAAACTTCCTTATCAGTGGCATAGCCACTTTTGTCATCATTAAAATCATCAGCGGCAGTGTAACCACACAGCATTTTCATAATCGTTGTATCTGTTTTCATAATCATCAGCAGTAGGAGCAGCTTCATTATTATCAGCATCATAATAACCAAAAACAATACTTACTTTAATCAAGGTAGAAATCTTTATCCAATTGAGTACATACATTTGTAAGTATAAAGAAAGTATTGTATAGTGTAGAAAAGGCAATTCATCCAGTAGACCGGTTTCGCCCTCATCGGGAACTCATTACGTACTGTCCACAATATTTGTCTAATTACTAAAAACAATAATCAAAACAACAACAACAACAACAACAACATGTTCTTTAGTATCATTATCGTTATCTGCATTTGCATACGTATGACCATTAATTAACGCATTAAATCCGTATAAAACGGTGATGCATCACTGCCTCTTAAACACGAGTTCCGTGTTTGGCGTTAACTGTGAAAGAACGTCGTCGCCGATTCCTTGCGGTACTTGGGTAAATATTCGCGCGATCTATCGTCATCGGCCTGCCTAGTAGAGAAAATTTTCCCTGCGCTGCAGCGCTGTAATACATTCAAATAACTCATAAACATAAGAAAGCCATGAAGAAGTATTGAGATTTGACGCACCGGTCGCATTCATTAAGAATATGATGTTATCAGTTCTATTTTATCTGTTTGCATCTTCGTATTTAGACGGCTGTTGCACGAAACATTCCGTGCAGGAATGCTCGAATTGGTCTCGGCGACAGATTGCAAGTGTTACTGATGGTGACTCGCTAGAATGCTTCAAGATGGCGCTGTTTAATGACGTGGAATCGTCTGACCCTTTTGGTTGCTCCGCATCATCGACCAGTGCAACAGTGACAATCGTCGGTAAGCGGCCTGGCCCAATAAGCAGTGTAAGTTCAACTAACAACAATTCGTTATTCAGCAGCGCTAACAGTACAATAACTGGCAGCTTGACGTCGTTCAATGGAGGCGGAACATGTAGTATTCCCGGGAAACCTGCAACAACGGAGTTAATTGGTGATTTAACAAATACGTGCCAAAGTGGTATGCCAAATTTGAATTCAAGATAACTTTTGTATATTTGGCTTTATGCGGTCGTTGGTTTACTATTAGTGTTCGCGCTTAAACTATCTTGAGTTTAATTGTAATCTGGAAGGTAAAAGCAAATTTACCTTCCTTAACAAGCATCCGGAACACTTGCTTTCATTCAATCCCTATATATTGTAAAATTTAATTTCTGTCTGTGACATTATACTGACCTATAGGCTTTCGATGGGAGTGGTTTCTAACTCTGGAATTCTATGTCAAATGATCAAATTATGTGGCAATAATTTGTTCCACTGGTTTAAACAAACACCAACTAAATGCTACATGCTAGGTGTACATCTGATCGGTTTACCCGGCTGATATTCCAAATTTTGTTCGAAGAAGGTAAATTATATTGGCAAAATAATACATATATCTCAATCTCAGCCATGCAAATTGTTGATAGAAGTGAGTTTATCCCTCAAAGTTGTACGATCATATTTGAAGTATCCACGATTTTCTTTTGTGAATGGTAGAGTTGCACTTTCAGCTCCACGAAGATAAAATTTATTCACATTTCCAAGTAAACGTTGAGTTCCGCTTCGTGGTGGCTGGGTGGTGATTCGTCTCCTCACTCTGAAAGCTTCCACACCATTCGTACTAACCACAGGAAATGAGGTAGGATTTAAATTTGGTTGACTGTCGACGTTACAATACCCCATTTCCATTACCTTTATCATGCTTTTTATAACCCACAGTACAATGCTGACACCACCAGATTTAAGCAAATACCCTTTGCATAGCTTAATAATATAAAGACCCACAAACCATCGCATCCACGGTAAAGTCCTGTCTCGGAATTATGGGAATCGCTGGTTTGAATACCGCTGGGCACTAGCCTGTTTTGTCAGAAGCATTCTGGTGAAATTTAGCTGGTTACTGCCTTTGCTCCAGTAGCCGTACACGCAAAGTAGATAGGTGACGCTAACTTCTAAGCACGGGATGAGACTTCTTCTCATAATACGCACAATGTACCATGAACTACTTTTGTTGATTCTTGTTTCTTTAAGGAAATTTGCCATAATTTTTCGGTTATATGCTCCAGAGACTACTGTGGCAATTATACTATTTAGATTATCCATTATATTATGATATTTGTGTACTGATTGCTAAAGCGATGCCTACATGCATAAATAAATACAGACATACATGAATACGAACATACAAATATATACAAATAAATACATGTACACAGACATACGCAAATGCATATATACATACATACTTGCATTATATATATATATATATATATATATATATATATATATATATATCCCAACAAAGCTGTAATAATCTGGCATTTTCGTAAGTCACTGTTTGCTGCTATGCTTCTACTGATTTCCGTCTGGTCAAGTGTTTCTTTGGTGGCAAGTGTACACTTTGGCAGGTTCAAAATGCCGATATCACGATCAGGATGTATTAAATGGTGATGCTGCGTAAATAAGGAGCCAAACAGGACTCGTCGGCTCGCAAAATTTGTTTCTATTTAGTGCTTCAATTAATCAGATTGCAATGATTTAAACCAAACTGAGCGAATACGTCAAAGAGGACAATGCGCTAGAGACTGTGGTCGACTATCTTCTATGTGTCTCCAGGTTTGACGAGGACCAAAAGGTATATTTGACATAAAGACCTTGAATTTCTAACTTGGTGAAATAGATTGTGGTCTGAAGAGTGGTTTTCATTAGTTGCCAAAATACAGCTATAGCAAAGCTAATGCGTCTGTAAGTCTCGGCGTAAGCCGTTTAATCTTGCTCTACTATGGAACGAAGACAGAAGAATTCATCGATACATGGAAGCTGTGCGCCAGTTACCACAAAGTTAGGCTCCGGATAAAAATTGGTCATATATATTTTTTTCATAGCTTTAAGCCACAAACTGTACTTTATAGACTCTACTTGAGCGCAATCAATGTCTATCTGGAGATAGTGTCGTCAGAGTATTCCGAATCGGCTAGTCGTTCCGCACCATTGATCTCCTCTCAGGATACATTAAATTGAACCCCAGATAAAACTGAATCGACTATATTATTGAACAAGTTTGGAAGACTAACAAAGTTTTGTTGAATACCGCAATCAATCGCAAAATGTCTAGAAAGACACGTAATATTGCATGTAAACATCAGTGAGTCATAATAAGAGAACACTAACGAAGGCTTGTCGAATGTCGCAATCAATCGCAAAATGTCTAGAAAGACTCGTAATAGTGCGAGTAAATATCAATGAGTAATAAAAGGAGGCTTCAATTTTTGCCATGACACCAGCATTAGTAGTGATTCGCTGTGTCATCTTATTCGACACAGTTTCAAGAAAGGCTGTATAGTTCAGGAAAGCAATTACTGTGTGTTGAAACTATCGGTGTCACAACTCACGAGTGCAGCAGAGTGCATGAATTCAGTATCCGCACCTTGTTCCAGATCCATGCTCTATCTGGGTTGGACTAGTTCATCTTTCTTGCTCTTCGCCAGTATAATAGCAGTGTCCATCTTTAATGCAGCACAGAGTAAATTGACTCCACGAAAGTTAACAGGACTTATTGTACCACTTGTTTTGTGGATGGGCATCATAGCCGAACTCTCCTTATTTTTGACAAATTCGTCTACCCAGATTGTGGAATAAGAGGGCTCACATATACGGATGGTTTGGCGCTTCCTCATGGGACATTAAATATCTATATCTTCCTTAAATTTTTCAGTTCTGGTACACATTTCGTAACAGGTTCGAGGATTCATTTCATCGCTTACCACATAATTAGCAAAATTTGGCGCATTATGGAATGGCTTAGGCGCACTCAACAACATCATTATCATCATTAGCAGCGCCCGAAATTTCAATATTAGATGATAGTTTAATACCGCAATTTACACACTCTGTGATGTTACCAGAATGACATAACACAGCTCATGAAGAATGCTGCGGAAAATATCCAACATGAAATAGGCAAAAATCTACCGTGTGTTAATAGACACAGGTAATGGACATCATAAAGAATATATATATATATATATATATATATATACATATATATGTATATATATGCCTACTTTTCAGGTATGTTGGTTCTAAAATGTCTAGGAAGCGACGCTCATAACTTGTATGCTGTGTTCGCACAATTTATTTATTATTCAATTAGGCAATCAGGTTTGCTTACCTGAAATAACGTACAGCTACATTTTTTAGGTCGAGCGTGACATCTAAACTACATTCAAATACGCCTTAATCTTTACTGTGCCTTTTCACTATCATAACCTTATTCTACCATAAACGGTACAACTAGCTGTTGCTGACTTGTGTTAAGGCAAAATCATTAATTTGAGCATTATTTTAACTCTTATCTATTATTTAAATTTTTGTCTTTCCAACTGTATGACTGATTCTGTTTCGATTATCTAGTGTCAAGACGAAAAGATTCGAACTCGAACTTCCAATTTACTGAATCGAAGCCGACTGGCCCACGCATGAATATAAATCACTTCGCTGATTGCCCTCGTACCTGCCTATCTTCGTGTGTTCTCGCATCTCCGGAGCTAACGGCGATCGGCAGTTATGCTCTTAAAAACACGCCAGGTGACTACAAAAAGAAGTCGATTGGCGCCTGGCATCCACATAATCCGGATCTGCGTCTGGCTACGTCATTAAGTTTTGCACAGTTTGATGTCTGTCAACTTTGCTGGCGCCATCTTGATAAGTATCCGGAATTAAACGCTGTTGCCACTGTTTCTGCTAGTAGAACATACGAAAGAACGGTCCAGTGTCGTTCAACGGGCATCGGTGGTTGCAACGCTAAATTCCACGAAGAATGCTGTAAAATCTGTAAGCATGCTCACTTTATTACTTTGCTTTACTTTACTTCAGCTGAACTCTGCGGAGGGATAGGCTGGATTCATAGGCCAAACAAAAAATTTCTTAGGACTATTGTACAAGCGTTTATTCCAGTCCCCCTTGATTTTTTGTCAGGATTTTACTTCTAGTGTTCACACCGTCAGTTGTGATCTTTTGGACACCAAAGAGTTTGCTGGATGCCTCAAGGATGTTCTCTGAACCATAATTCATTTTGGGAATAGCTTACAACGTGGTGAGGTCGTAGATACTAAGTTTTCGAAACAAGTATGCCACTAAAGTGTGACGAGCATCATATGCTTGGAAATTATTTTTTCGAGGATTCAACGAACACATTAACCACTTTAAATAGCAGGTACATGTCCACGTTTTTATTAGCATGTGGATCTCGGCAGTCAAAAGACTGCCGAGATATGTCATAGAACGTATAGCAGCACAAGAAATTCATTTATGACGTCACTCCTAGACTGACAAACTATGGGTCTCACAACCATTTGAGAATGCTTCTTCCCTTAGCGATTGCAATCTCTTAGCCTTTTATGCATTCAGTGGTTTCAGTGAAATTTGAACATTGACAGTTGGAACATGTCTGGCTTATTAGTTTCGCGCATGTTTATGAAAATTCATTCATTCATTTAAAACAAGAATTAATGTTGCATTGTGTAGATAGCGGCAAAACAAATTATATTTAAGGTTTCCAAATTGAAATAAGCATCGATCACATGTATTCAACACCGATACAGTAGAGTAAAAATACACCTTAGGTTGGTAGTTTGTGTACACACACATTTTTATTGGGATTCCTAGATTCGAGCCCCAGATTGGGCGCCAATATAGATAGACACCTTTTGGAATGCGAGCCTTAATGAAATTCATATGCAAAAAGAAATAGAATTTTAGCAGATACAGCACCCATTTCTTTCTTATATTCTTCTCAATTATCTACTAATGATCAACTTTATATATATAAATTGAAAGTCGAAACAAAATTGAAAAATATAAACTGTGAAATTATGGATCAACCAATCAATTGCTTGCTTCACCTCCAGTTCAAGGTCAATTCCCGAACATACTTCTTGTGTTTGCGTAAATCCGGTTGCAGTCTGTTTATCCACAAAGCTTCTTATGTGGCTAATTGCTCTCTGTTAGTACTTTTATCAATTATATTAAATGGTACTTTGGAGAACATACGTGTGAAATTTCAGTGATGTGTTACGCAATTGATTCAAATAATTGTCTAGGATAGTCATTAGACATTAAATCGTTTATTGAATTACAGTATTCTTTGCCTTTTGAATCTGGGCTAACCAACCTGTCAATTCTACAAATATATCCGCGAACTGTTGATAATTCATATTGAAAAGGCACGAAACGGCTGTAATGCAAATACTGTTCAGACCAACTCGGTTTATGCTATTTTTTCTATTTAATCTACCATTAGTCTCTTTCTTTAGTGGTACATTTAAGAAAGACAGACTATCATCTTTTTTAATGTTCTGACGTGAAACTAATATTCTTATACACCTTGTTGAAAATTTAAAGCAATGCTCGTGATTGATAACTGTTTTTAAGGACAAGGAAAATATCATCCACGTGCCGTAGGTATTGAGCATATTTACATATGGTACTCCTTAATGATGTATTCTCAAGATGGCCTAAGAAAATATCAGCCAACACAGGAGATAGTAGGCTCCCCATTGTCTCACCATTAACCAATTTATAGATGTTTCCATTAAAACGAAACCGCACATCTTCTGTTCATAATAAAATAAGCTTGCTTAGAGTGTGATCTGGCACCGGCGATGGTAATATATCGTGTTCTACCGCTTTGACTATAATGTCAATGGTTCCATCAATTGGAACATATGTAAACAAAGACGTAATATCAAAAGACACCATTGTCTTGAATTTAACATTTATATCTTGAATTCTGTTGACAAACTCAAAAGAATCGGCAACCGAATAATTACCCAGTAGTTTGCATAATGGTTCTAGTATGCGAACTAACCATTTAGCTAATGCGTGCAACGTTGAATTGGCCATTGATAGTATTGGTCTCATAGGACAACCTTTTTTGTGTGTTTTGGTAATACGTACATTGGTGGTGTAGATGATTCAACTGGGTTCAGCTGCTGTGCAATGACCGCATCAACTTAACCGGAATCTGTAAAAATCGTAATGTCTTTCATTACTTTGCGCTCCACTTTGTCTATTTAATCTGATCTATCCTCTAGACGCGTAAACTTTGTATTTTCACCCAACGCGTTTTACATATTTTATAGATAGTCGGATTTGTCCATTAAAACCACGCTGACGTCTGAATCTCTTCTGATATCTTAAAGTGTCTTTAAATATGGCTTTGGCAACGAATGCTGTTCCGCGCATTCGGACGATTTCAAATGCAAAGCCTGGCTAACCGAACTAGCCTTGAACTAATTTTTAAAATCAATACTGGTAGGTTCTAAGTCGGCTGTTTGTTCAAATAGTAATTCAAAGACGTATGCCTGACTAGATAAGAAAGCAGTTTACCTAAACATCCTCATTTAAATGGGATGGAGCTTCCAGCATAGCATAAAATAAAGTTGAAGCGGAATTACCATGCAAATTTAACGCAGCTAACCTATGAGTGTTATTTGGGGTAACTCACTTGCCTTTACCAGCAGTCATAGAGAAACTAATTGTAATGACGACATCAGATATTATTTACCAATGTATATGCACCAGTTGTCGATCAACTTACGTAGGCCGTTCGACCAGGCGGTTGATAACTCGAGTGGGAGAACATTGCGACTTAAACGACTTTTTTAAATTAAATGGTGAATAAACGTCTAAAATTGCGCAACACGTCGTTGAATCCTCACATGTATCAATAATGTGTACAAAATATTTGAAAAAAATATATATTCAACCGCAGACTAGAGTAAGTTTTAAAACGTCCATTTTACATGTGAGTATACCTTTGGTTCATGCTAATTTTGGTTTATCCTTCTGGTTTCTAGGGGCGCAACACATAATAAACAATTAAATATGTGTTAATTCTCCGCAAAAAACAGTTTCTAACTGTTATATATTAAATTGGATGATGTCATGATTACCGCGAACAGTGATAATTGATTTCGATGAAGGCCGGCGTGTGTGCATTTTCTGGAGTAACAGCTGTTCAGAAGTAGTTGTAATTCTCAATTTTGATGAAATACAGCCTATCTTGAAATCCATTATTTTGGTACCATGTACCGACTCGGCAACCATAGTGTTGGTATCATGTACCAAGTAAGTATATATATATTATATATAATTAGTTGGCGTTAAAGTCGGGTTGTTGGAGTATATATATGAAGTTAATTCGCGCAATAATTGATTGTTTAATTGTATTATCTATTTATATATGTGGTGAAAGCTGCAAAAAGTTAATGTTCGTAACTGAATAAATATTTTGCAGTGGAAATTTACAGTCAAGTACAATGTATGAGAGACTACTAGAGGTGAGAACCGCAAATCTAAATTGGTTTTCCATATATATAAATTGCGGTTGATCTTTGCTAGTCAGTTTGCCGTCGTACTATGATGAACAGCATGCAAGCTCGAAATGCGTCAGTGCGTGCAACTCGCGGTAGTTTTGCGATGTTTAATAACGACTGGTAAAATACAATGGGATTGGTGTGTACTTGAAGCTCGCAAACTTGATTTCAAGGACTGTATTACTGTTTTTATACACATTCGTATAATTGTCTCATATTCCTTGTAGTGATGTATAGTAGGTATAGGGCGCGGAACCGGCTCCTACTGGTGAGTTGCCAGTAAGCATGAAGCGAATGTGCACTTGAGATTATACGTTCCGTTCATGCTGTCTTTGGTTTATCCTTCTGGTTATATTTGAATTAATTTGTTACTAGGTTCGCAACACCTAATACACAATTGCATATCTATTAAATCTCAGCAAAAAAAGTAGCTGTCTGTTATGTATTTCTCCTCAATGGCAATCCTCCCTCATATACATGCACGCGCTTCTATCTTCCTTCTGTTATTTTCCATTTCATTATTTATGGGGTTCATCAATTACTCATGCCAAATTCCACCTTATCACCTTAATATGACGAATATTTTCAGCCGTCACAATCATCGCGTGTCTGTGAACTTTTGTTCGTATGCGTATTTACGCGATTGCACGTGCGCGTCTAAATTTGTGCTTGTCTGTTTTTTTTCAATTTTGTTTCCTACCTACTAGTCTGTTTAGCTACCATTTGCAATTAAAAATGTCAATATTGTTGTTATTTTATTTCAGATTTAGTGCTATAGCCATACTACTCTGTGAGCTATCATCAGACTTTGCTTCAGGTACTGCGCGCACACACACACACACATACATACACACCTTCGCGAAAACAAACTAATATATATATATATATATATATATATATATATATATATATATATATATATTAACTTGAGACGAATTCATTTTGATGGAACAACTAGAGACCGTTCTTTAAATCAAGTTTGCGAGCTTGAAGTAAACACCAATCCCATTGTATTTAACCAGTCGTTGAACAACATAACAAAACTACCGCCAGCCGCATCGCACTGGCGCGTTTCGACCTTCCATGATCATCATCAGAGTACGACGGCAAACTGACTATCGAGGATCAAACCGCATTGAATATATATGGAAATCAAATTCAGATATGCGGCTCTCACCTCTAGCAACAACAACTAGAGACCGTTGTTTATCCCCGGGTTTTCTAGAAATTTGACTACATTTTTAGACTTGTCACTTCCAGTTCAGCTTATCTTTACCTGATGTACACTGGTTCTCGATTTTATGACCAATTTAACTGATTTTCATATTCATACAAATCAACATAATATATATTTATAAAGAACTTGTTGCTGTGTTACTGAAAATTGCTTGCAATGTGTAGCTTAGATGATGTAGATGTTGAGTATAAATACAAAACAAAATGCTCCAGCGTTCAAATTTCGACCGCGGAAATTCTGCCTTCTGCTGATGAATGATAAATTTGGGTAAAACTGATCCATCCTTATGTAATTTTGAGCTTATTTAAACCTAATCATCGAAGTTAATACAACAAAAATAATTTATAACAAACAAAATTATAACAGTTAGATACTGTTTGTTGCGGAGAACTAATATATATATATATATATATATATATATATATATATATATATATATATATATATATATAGGTGGTACACCTAGTAACAAATTAATTCAAATAAAACCAGAAGGATATACCAAAGTCAACATGAACGGAAAGTATAATTTAATGCACATTCGTTTCGTGCTTACTGGCGACTCATCAGTAGGAGCCGGTATTACGCCCTTTAACCATTATATATTTTGGTGAGGAATGTGGGATAATAGGACGGTACAATCTCCTAGACGAATGTGTAAACATGCAATAGTGAATCTAACATCATATAAAGTCTACGACAATGCGACTTCAACGTTAACTCACTCTATATAATATATATATATATATATATATATATATATATATATATATATATCGAACCATTAAGGATACCAACACTGGATATTATGTCAGTACCCATTACCAACGTTATAGTACCGAAATATGATGTAGTATCGATCAAGACGAATTGGCATGGATTTACTGGAGTAACAAGTGTTCAGAAATAGTTGTAATTCTCAATTTCGGTGAACTATAGCATACACTGATATCCATCCTGTTGGTACCATGTACCAACTCAGCAACCATAGTGTTAGTACCATGTACCTTTTCGGTACTATAATGTTGATATTGGGTATTAAAATAATAGCCATATTGTTGATATCCTTTACAGACACATTAGTATATATATATATATATATATATATATATATATATATATTATAGAGTGACTTAACGTCGAAGTCGCACATTCCTTATCCAAATATTCAGTGGGTAAATGGCGTAATACCGACTCCTACTGATGAGTCGCCAATAAGCACGTAACGAATGTGCACGAGATTATGCTTTCCGTTCATGCTGTCTTTAATTTATCCTTCTGGTCAAAATTGAACTAATTTGTTACTTGGTACGCAACACCTAATATATAATTAAAAACAAATTATTGATAGTAGACGATGTTCTATGAAAGAGAGGATCTTGTTCAGGTGAGGATACCTTGATAACAAACAAAAACTGGGTAACCTAGCTATCTTCACAAATTTAGACTAAGTTAGCTTTAAGTCGATGCAGCTTTGTAAATACAATTTCCAGGCAGCTTTAATTTGTATTGTTTCATTAAAAACGGCCGAACCTCGCTGTTAAAACTGGTCAACAAAGAAAAGAAATTTAAGAGGATTATAAAATAATCTGTAACAGGATCGTCTTGAGCTCTGTTCGATGCCAAATTGCTCAGGGTTTCAAACCAAGAACTGTGATGTGCACCTAGACCCCATTTTTGTAGTCCAACGAGTCGCATACTACCTAAATTTACTGCCACATCGGAATCTCTCCACATTTAAATACTTTTTGTTGAGATAACCTAATATATATGCAAGTATGTATTAGTTGTTGCGAACCTAGTAACAAATTAGTTCAGTTGTGACCAGAAGGATAAACCAAAGGCAGCATGAACGGAAAGTATAATCTCCTGCACATTCGTTTCGTGCTTACTGGCGACTCATCAGTAGGAGCCGGTATTACGCCCTTTAACCACTATATATTTGGTCGAAGAATGTGTAATAATAGGACGGTACAATCTCCTAGACGAATGTGTAAACCTGCAATGGTGAAGCTAACATCATATAAAGTGTACGATAATGCGACTTCAACGCTAACTCGCACTATATAATATATATACCGAGTCTGTAAAGGATACTAACACCATGGCTATTGTGTTAGTAACCGATACCAACATTATTGTACCGAAAAGGTACATGGTATTAACACTATAGTTTCCGAGTCGGTAAATGGTACCAACCTGATGGATATCAATTTATGCTAAAGTTCACCGAAATTGAGAATTACAACAATTTCTGAACACCCGTTACACCAGTAAATCCATACACTCTGGCCTTGATCGATATCAGTTATCACATTTCGTGGTAAGCATGACATCATTCAATTCAATATATAACAGTTAAATACTGTTTGTTCCGAAGAGCTAATATATATGCAAGTATGTATTAGGTATTGCGAACCTAGTTACAAATTAGTTCAGTTGTGACCAGAAGGATAAACCAAAGGCAGCATGGTTAAACATTATTTATTTTTCTAACGAGGAGAGTTTCTTGGCTACTCTAAAATACATCTACGGATGTCTGTGTTGCATATGCGTAGTTGGTAACCTATACAGTTTATTCTTCTCAAACAGGAGTGTCTGAATGCCTGAGAGCGTCGAGTCATCGATTCTAAGAGACCAAGATTCACTAGCGTATAACAAAACTGCATGTACAGATGAATTTTACGCACAACCTTTAAGGCCGAATTAGATACTCTTGTTTCTTCATAAATGGCGACGGTTGCAGCAATCACGATTCTCAAATTTATTTTGTCTATCATATTGTCCGAGTTATTGATACAGCTATCAACTACGTTCAAATCCTCACTTTCAAGCCCCAGAGTTAAATTTAGTGATGCGTGATCCTGTAAAATTAACTTATATTAAAAAGGTGCGAATTATATAATGAAAAACAGCGACTTCTGCTAATCTACTCAAGGTGTCCTGAGCGGTATCTCGGCTGACGAATAATAATAATACAATAATGTCTGTATGGTCATAATCATATATATATATATATATATATATATATATATATATATATATATATATTCATTGTACCCTTCCTGTGTGCAAAAACAAAAAGAAATTTTATCAGATATAAGAAAATTTTCTTTTGCATGGTCTTCTCAAATATCTACTAATGAAAATATCTTTATATATAAATTGGAAAGCAAAACAAGATAGAAATATGTGAACATAGAGAGAGTGTGAAAAAACGGAAACCAATCAATTGCATGCGTCACATCCAGTTCAAGCTCAATGCTTGTACGTGCTTCTTCTGCTTGCATAAATCCGGCTGCAATGACTCATTTATTGCTAAGCACATCTTTATATGTAAAAATCTATTTTAAAGGAAGAATATTACATTTAATATTTATATATATATATATATATATATATATATATATATATATATATATATATTCTTATAATTAGGAAGAAAAAACACACAAATAACTAAGAGGATAATGGCCATTTATTTCGTGAATACTAAACGTCTCTTATACAATCATACATATTTATACATTTTGGGTTGTTAATTGGTTATGTTTTTGGTGACAAATCTGACTGGTTATTACTGCTGTTTCTTGTTTTGACTAGTAGGTGAGTGTGTATGCGTTTGTGTTTGTATTGTGTATGTGTGTTTGCATGTAAAGGTCATTCTCGCAGTATTGCGAAGTGATGTCTGAGATCTTGTCATGATTGTTTTGATAACTTGAGAGTTAGCCATTTGTGCAAATTGTTCACTGTTATCTATACAAGTGCTGTTTTTCCCAGTATAGTTAATTGTTTCACCCCGCTGCGCGAGAGTGCTATTTTCGCTTGGTAACAACGCTAATGTTGATTGTCTTGTATAAGAGACGTTTAGTATTCACGAAATAAATGGCCATTATCCTCTTAGTTATTTGTGTTTTTTTTCCTAATTATAAGAATACTGTGTTAATTAAAACGGCATGGATATCATAAAGATTATCAAAGAGCGGGGTCAGCCTTTTACCCGTAAGGAACTAAACACCTATATTGCAGCCAACTGTACGTGTGCCAAACTTCTAGAAAGGATTAAGTTCTTCAAATCGTGTTTAGAATCAGATGTTGTGCCAAAACGATTCCTCAAGCAATGCAGAAGAAATAACCAAAAACCGACGAATAAACTTATAAGTCGCTTATTGCTTAATGGTATCGAGGACAACCAAGCAAAACTGCAAGACGCTGAGAGCATCATTCAATCACTGGGTTGTCGAATTGCAAGACTGAATGACGGCGAATACACCGCTTTCACAAAGAAGATAGAAACACTGATGAATATAACAGCGGAAAAAGAAACCAAGAACCTCACGAGAGACCTGGACAAATTTCCTACGCAATCAAAATTTCCTACCAACCCAGACGCTTTTATTCACAATTATTCAAAAGTGATCTTGTCAAAACACCAGAAAGAATTACTCTCCTTAGGAGCAAAATTCTGCGTAGTCAAGAAAAATCTAAGTGAACGGGACATTATTGACATTCAGGCTGGAACGGAAAATTTCTACAATGACTTAACGAAAGACACCGCCCCACATACATTCAATGGACAAGGACTGAAAGCTGAGATAGTAAGCGCACTAGAACAATACAAGAAGGAATTCAAAGGCAGCCAAATCATCACAAAACAGCACATAGACGAACTTAGAAAACTCCAATCAGACAAATCCGTACGACTTGCCACACCCGACAAAGGATCAGGAATTGTTATACTTGAGGCGGACGCTTACAAGAAGGCCATGAAGGATATAATAAATGATCCATCCAAATTTAAGCATGACATCAAACAGAAAGATGATTCAACGAACATCGAATCAAGAATTAATGCAATTTTGAAAAAGATGGAAAAACATGTGCTAACATCGACGGCTGACTCCGAGATTAGATCAAAACTCACAGAAGACATCCAAAAAGCAAAACCAGTCGGAACAAACACCGCAAGATTGTACGGCAAACCAAAAACTCACAAAGCCGTGACAGCCTCAGGAGCTCCTTCGATGCGGCCCATTATGTCAATGATCAACGCTCCACAACATAAACCAGCCAAGTTTCTCTGCAAACTACTTGAACCAATACGGAGCATCATAAACACTAACACTATCAAGGACTCTTTCGAATTAGCAAATGAACTGAAGGGGAAGAACATCCTACAGAATAAGATGGTCTCGCTTGACGTCTCATCCTTATTTACAAACATACCACTGGATAAGACAACGGAGATCTTGTGTGATCTCATCAAAAATGAGATTTTTGACTTCCCTATAGACACCAATGACATCAAAGACCTCATATTAGCATGTACTAAAAACGTGCAATTTACCTTCGAAGGTATATACTATCGCCAGATCAATGGTGTAGCTATGGGAAGCTGCATCGCACCCCTCCTGGCAGATGTATACATGTATCACCTGGAAAAAACGAGTCTGAAAGGTATAATTGACCAGTGCGCATTCTACAAAAGGTATGTAGATGATATCTTGTTGTTCATCTCAGAAGCAGCAGACCCCTCCGAAATCCTCAAACAAGCAAATGGAGTCGATCCAGACATCAAATTCACTCTCGAAGTAGAGAAAGACGACAGTTTCCCATTCCTTGACATCAAACTCACTCGAGAAGCAGACGGAGAGTTGACACTGGCCATACATAGAAAATCCACTTTCACTGGACAATACATCCATTACAACAGTAGTGTGCCAAAATCCCACAAAAGAAACTTAGTAAACAACCTAGCGAACAGAATCAGAAAGATCTGCTCTGAACACAAGATTGAGGAAGAACTGGGCTACCTCAGGAATATTCTGCTAATGAACAACTACCCAGAGCGGTTCATTGATGTCAACATTAGACCACGGCAAATTCGTACTAGAGAGGACACCGGCAAGCAGGTTTACCTAAACTTACCATTTAGAGGCGACATACCAGCCTCAATAATTGCACGGCGGCTGAATAGAATAACTAAGGACAACTTTCCCAGTGTTAAAGTTAATATGACATTCAGTACACAGAGAATCATGAGGTTGGATACCAAAGATCAATTGCCACTTCTCTCCAAATCATTCATAGTCTATAAATTCTCATGTATGTGCGGTAGCACATATATCGGACGTACGAAGAAGCAATTGATAAGCAGAATCCAGCAACATTTGCCACAGAAATTGATTAACAAAGGCTTGCCACCGTCTGGAAAATCAGCTATTTCCGATCATATATTAGCAACGGGGCACCCTGTCAATTCGACCAATTTCACAATTCTACACAAAGCAAAATCTGAAAAATTACTTTTTATCTACGAAGCGCTTTACATAAAACAACAAACACCTGAACTTAACATTCAAAAGTTTCATCAACATGATATCCTTATCGACTGGCCAAGGATAACAAAATTCAACAACAATATACTAGTACCCAGCCAAGAACCAACAGGCCCTCGATTAGAATCAACAAACGTACAATCGGATTGGCAACAAGGTGAAGTTGAGATAACAGAGGCGCATACGATGACAGAAGTCTCCAAACAGTGTGAGCGTTTAACAAGACAATCAACATTAGCGTTGTTACCAAGCGAAAATAGCACTCTCGCGCAGCGGGGTGAAACAATTAACTATACTGGGAAAAACAGCACTTGTATAGATAACAGTGAACAATTTGCACAAATGGCTAACTCTCAAGTTATCAAAACAATCATGACAAGATCTCAGACATCACTTCGCAATACTGCGAGAATGACCTTTACATGCAAACACACATACACAATACAAACACAAACGCATACACACTCACCTACTAGTCAAAACAAGAAACAGCAGTAATAACCAGTCAGATCTGTCACCAAAAACATAACCAATTAACAACCCAAAATGTATAAATATGTATGATTGTATAAGAGACGTTTAGTATTCACGAAATAAATGGCCATTATCCTCTTAGTTATTTGTGTGTTTTTTCTTCCTAATTATAAGAATACTGTGTTAATTAAAACGGCATGGATATCATAAATATATATATATATAGATATATATAT
>JAQBSW010010256.1:0-25061 GCA_029291075.1 Eudiplozoon nipponicum
GTTTGGATTTCGTATATATCTACAAATAACTAAACATCAATAAAAGCCAACAAATATTTATAATCATTAACTGCTAAACTGGTATAACTTACTTTGTTATTGCATTCATCCTATCCATTTGAAACACATGCTGAGCATACTTTTATGAAAAATATGAAGATGGTCTCACTCAGCATTTGAAGGAGAATGCCTATGTTTGATAATAATAAATGGGCTGAAAATTAATGTCACTTATTTAACCCTATTGCCACCTGGCTGGAGAATTCGAATTGTAATTTTCATTAGAATTGTTTGAGCACACATTTAATAAACATGTGTAGAATGCGAAGGAAATCTGCGTAACTAAAAGATATACAATTGCTATCACCTGATATGTACATGACCATTCCGTTAATTATGAGCCAATTCACACCTCTGCTAAATATCCTTCAGGATAGTATACGTTTTTTCGGAAGATAATATTGACAAGCAAAATTGGTTGAAATTAAACCGGTACACGAAATGTTTAGATTCAGGTTAGAGTAAATTGATGATTGTCCTTAAACTTAAATCATCAATTATCTGCTACGCGTAGACTTTATTACTTTATTAAAGAAATCTAATGCAGAAAACATTTTTTTCATTATTATATCTCGCAATATTAAAACTTGTGTCGGAAAACGCGCAACTTAGAACTAGTTCGGGCATATTGAATATTCTCAGTAAATTGAATTTAGAAAATCAAAATATAGCTCACGATAATTTGTTGCGCAAAAGTCAAATAATTATTGTTACTATGTTTACGGCATTGCATTATGAGAAGCAGGACACCTGAATGCAATTTCCAAGTATAAAAAACAGCAATTTCTGATATGTCCCAATTAACACAGATTAATGTAACTGTATTAAGATATTTCGCATAATATCGTCTGAACGGGAATATTGTATACAAATAATTGAAGAATAATTGAAACTTGAGACATTGACTACAGGGAAATACAGACTGAAAGTATGGCAAATTGTGTCGCGATGGCCGAGTGGTTAAGGCGTTGGACTTGAAATCCAATGGGGTTTCCCGCGTAGGTTCAAATCCTGCTCGCGACGTACACTTTTTGCAATAATGGCGTCGGTTTTTCGGACAATTTCGTGTATATATTTTCATTCCACATGTTTGCATTTCGTATATATCTACACATAACTAAACATCAATAAAATCCAACAAATATTTATAATCATTAACTGCTAAACTGGTATAACTTACTTTGTTATTGCATTCATCCTATCCATTTGAAACACATGCTGAGCATACTTTTATGAAAAATATGAAGATAGTCTCACTCAGCATTTGAAGGAGAATGCCTATGTTTGATAATAATAAATGGGCTGAAAATTAATGTCACTTATTTAACCCTATTGCCACCTGGCTGGAGAATTCGAATTGTAATTTTCATTAGAATTGTTTGAGCACACATTTAATAAACATGTGTAGAATGCGAAGGAAATCTGCGTAACTAAAAGATATACAATTGCTATCACTTGTTATGTACATGACCATTTCGTTAATTATGAGCCAATTCAAACCTCTGCTAAATATCCTTCAGGATAGTATACGTTTTTTCGGAAGATAATATTGACAAGCAAAATTGGTTGAAATGAAACCGGTACACGAAATGTTTAGATTCAGGTTAGAGTAAATTGATGATTGTCCTTAAACTTAAATCATCAATTATCTGCTACGCGTAGACTTTATTACTTTATTAAAGAAATCTGATGCAGAAAACATATTTTTCATTATTATATCTCGCAATATTAAAACTTGTGTCGAAAAACGCGCAACTAAGAACTAGTTCGGGCATATTGAATATTCTCAGTAAATTGAATTTAGAAAATCAAAATATAGCTCACGATAATTTGTTGCGCAAAAGTCAAATAATTATTGTTACTATGTTTACGGCATTGCATTATGAGAAGCAGGACACCTGAATGCAATTTCCAAGTATAAAAAACAGCAATTTCTGATATGTCCCAATTAACACAGATTAATGTAACTGTATTAAGATATTTTGCATAATATCGTCTGAACGGGAATATTGTATACAAATAATTGAAGAATAATTGAAACTTGAGACATTGACTGCAGGGAAATACAGACTGAAAGCACTGGGAATTGTGTCGCGATGGCCGAGTGGTTAAGGCGTTGGACTCGAAATCCAATGGGGTTTCCCGCGTAGGTTCAAATCCTGCTCGCGACGTTCTTTTTGCAATAATGGCGTCCGTTTTTCAGACAATTTCGTGTATATATTTTCTTTCCACAAGTTTGTATTTCGTATATATCTACAAATAACTAAACATCAATAAAATCCAACAAATATTTATAATCATTAACTGCTAAACTGGTATAACTTACTTTGTTATTGCATTCATCCTATCCATTTGAAACACATGCTGAGCATACTTTTATGAAAAATATGAAGATAGTCTCACTCAGCATTTGAAGGAGAATGCCTATGTTTGATAATAATAAATGGGCTGAAAATTAATGTCACTTATTTAACCCTATTGCCACCTGGCTGGAGAATTCGAATTGTAATTTTCATTAGAATTGTTTGAGCACACATTTAATAAACATGTGTAGAATGCGAAGGAAATCTGCGTAACTAAAAGATATACAATTGCTATCACTTGATATGTACATGACCATTTCGTTAATTATGAGCCAATTCAAACCTCTGCTAAATATCCTTCAGGATAGTATACGTTTTTTCGGAAGATAATATTGACAAGCAAAATTGGTTGAAATGAAACCGGTACACGAAATGTTTAGATTCAGGTTAGAGTAAATTGATGATTGTCCTTAAACTTAAATCATCAATTATCTGCTACGCGTAGACTGTATTACTTTATTAAAGAAATCTGATGCAGAAAACATATTTTTCATTATTATATCTCGCAATATTAAAACTTGTGTCGAAAAACGCGCAACTTAGAACTAGTTCGGGCATATTGAATATTCTCAGTAAATTGAATTTAGAAAATCAAAATATAGCTCACGATAATTTGTTGCGCAAAAGTCAAATAATTATTGTTACTATGTTTACGGCATTGCATTATGAGAAGCAGGACACCTGAATGCAATTTCCAAGTATGAAAAACAGCAATTTCTGATATGTCCCAATTAACACAGATTAATGTAACTGTATTAAGATATTTTGCATGATATCGTCTGAACGGGAATATTGTATACAAATAATTGAAGAATAATTGAAACTTGAGACATTGACTGCAGGGAAATACAGACTGAAAGCACTGGGAATTGTGTCGCGATGGCCGAGTGGTTAAGGCGTTGGACTCGAAATCCAATGGGGTTTCCCGCGTAGGTTCAAATCCTGCTCGCGACGTTCTTTTTGCAATAATGGCGTCCGTTTTTCAGACAATTTCGTGTATATATTTTCTTTCCACAAGTTTGTATTTCGTATATATCTACAAATAACTAAACATCAATAAAATCCAACAAATATTTATAATCATTAACTGCTAAACTGGTATAACTTACTTTGTTATTGCATTCATCCTATCCATTTGAAACACATGCTGAGCATACTTTTATGAAAAATATGAAGATAGTCTCACTCAGCATTTGAAGGAGAATGCCTATGTTTGATAATAATAAATGGGCTGAAAATTAATGTCACTTATTTAACCCTATTGCCACCTGGCTGGAGAATTCGAATTGTAATTTTCATTAGAATTGTTTGAGCACACATTTAATAAACATGTGTAGAATGCGAAGGAAATCTGCGTAACTAAAAGATATACAATTGCTATCACCTGATGTGTACATGACCATTCCGTTAATTATGAGCCAATTCACACCTCTGCTAAATATCCTTCAGGATAGTATACGTTTTTTCGGAAGATAATATTGACAAGCAAAATTGGTTGAAATTAAACCGGTACACGAAATGTTTAGATTCAGGTTAGAGTAAATTGATGATTGTCCTTAAACTTAAATCATCAATTATCTGCTACGCGTAGACTTTATTACTTTATTAAAGAAATCTGATGCAGAAAATATTTTTTTCATTATTATATCTCGCAATATTAAAACTTGTGTCAAAAATACGCGCAACTAAGAACTAGTTCGGGCATATTGAATATTCTCAGTAAATTGAATTTAGAAAATCAAAATATAGCTCACGATAATTTGTTGCGCAAAAGTCAAATAATTATTGTTACTATGTTTACGGCATTGCATTATGAGAAGCAGGACACCTGAATGCAATTTCCAAGTATGAAAAACAGCAATTTCTGATATGTCCCAATTAACACAGATTAATGTAACTGTATTAAGATATTTTGCATAATATCGTCTGAACGGGAATATTGTATACAAATAATTGAAGAATAATTGAAACTTGAGACATTGACTGCAGGGAAATACAAACTGAAAGCACTAGGAATTGTGTCGCGATGGCCGAGAGGTTAAGGCGATGGACTCGAAATCCATTGGGGTTTCCCGCGTAGGTTCAAATCCTGCTCGCGACGTTCTTTTTGCAATAATGGCGTCCGTTTTTCAGACAATTTCGTGTATATATTTTCTTTCCACAAGTTTGTATTTCGTATATATCTACAAATAACTAAACATCAATAAAATCCAACAAATATTTATAATCATTAACTGCTAAACTGTTATAACTTACTTTGTTATTGCATTCATCCTATCCATTTGAAACACATGCTGAGCATACTTTTATGAAAAATATGAAGATAGTCTCACTCAGCATTTGAAGGAGAATGCCTATGTTTGATAATAATAAATGGGCTGAAAATTAATGTCACTTATTTAACCCTATTGCCACCTGGCTGGAGAATTCGAATTGTAATTTTCATTAGAATTGTTTGAGCACACATTTAATAAACATGTGTAGAATGCGAAGGAAATCTGCGTAACTAAAATGTATACAATTGCTATCACTTGTTATGTACATGACCATTCCGTTAATTATGAGCCAATTCACACCTCTGCTAAATATCCTTCAGGATAGTATACGTTTTTTCGGAAGATAATATTGACAAGCAAAATTGGTTGAAATGAAACCGGTACACGAAATGTTTAGATTCAGGTTAGAGTAAATTGATGATTGTCCGTAAACTTAAATCATCAATTATCTGCTACGCGTAGACTGTATTACTTTATTAAAGAAATCTGATGCAGAAAACATTTTTTCCATTATTATATCTCGCAATATTAAAACTTGTGTCGAAAATACGCGCAACTAAGAACTAGTTCGGGCATATTGAATATTCTCAGTAAATTGAATTTAGAAAATCAAAATATAGCTCACGATAATTTGTTGCGCAAAAGTCAAATAATTATTGTTACTATGTTTACGGCATTGCATTATGAGAAGCAGGACACCTGAATGCAATTTCCAAGTATGAAAAACAGCAATTTCTGATATGTCCCAATTAACACAGATTAATGTAACTGTATTAAGATATTTCGCATAATATCGTCTGAACGGGAATATTGTATACAAATAATTGAAGAATAATTGAAACTTGAGACATTGACTGCAGGGAAATACAGACTGAAAGCACTGGGAATTGTGTCGCGATGGCCGAGTGGTTAAGGCGTTGGACTCGAAATCCAATGGGGTTTCCCGCGTAGGTTCAAATCCTGCTCGCGACGTTCTTTTTGCAATAATGGCGTCCGTTTTTCAGACAATTTCGTGTATATATTTTCTTTCCACAAGTTTGTATTTCGTATATATCTACAAATAACTAAACATCAATAAAAGCCAACAAATATTTATAATCATTAACTGCTAAACTGGTATAACTTACTTTGTTATTGCATTCATCCTATCCATTTGAAACACATGCTGAGCATACTTTTATGAAAAATATGAAGATAGTCTCACTCAGCATTTGAAGGAGAATGCCTATGTTTGATAATAATAAATGGGCTGAAAATTAATGTCACTTATTTAACCCTATTGCCACCTGGCTGGAGAATTCGAATTGTAATTTTCATTAGAATTGTTTGAGCACACATTTAATAAACATGTGTAGAATGCGAAGGAAATCTGCGTAACTAAAATGATATACAATTGCAATCACTTGATGTGTACATGACCATTTCGTTAATTATGAGCCAATTCAAACCTCTGCTAAATATCCTTCAGGATAGTATACGTTTTTTCGGAAGATAATATTGACAAGCAAAATTGGTTGAAATTAAACCGGTACACGAAATGTTTAGATTCAGGTTAGAGTAAATTGATGATTGTCCGTAAACTTAAATCATCAATTATCTGCTACGCGTAGACTGTATTACTTTATTAAAGAAATCTGATGCAGAAAATATTTTTTTCATTATTATATCTCGCAATATTAAAACTTGTGTCGAAAAACGCGTAACTTAGAACTAGTTCGGGCATATTGAATATTCTCAGTAAATTGAATTTAGAAAATCAAAATATAGCTCACGATAATTTGTTGCGCAAAAGTCAAATAATTATTGTTACTATGTTTACGGCATTGCATTATGAGAAGCAGGACACCTGAATGCAATTTCCAAGTATAAAAAACAGCAATTTCTGATATGTCCCAATTAACACAGATTAATGTAACTGTATTAAGATATTTTGCATGATATCGTCTGAACGGCAATATTGTTTACAAATAATGGAAGAATAATTGTGATTTTAGACATTGACTGCTGGGAAATACAGACTGAAAGCACTGCGAATTGTGTCGCGATGGCCGAGTGGTTAAGGCGTTGGACTCGAAATCCAATGGGGTTTCCCGCGTAGGTTCAAATCCTGCTCGCGACGTTCTTTTTGCAATAATGGCGTCCGTTTTTCAGACAATTTCGTGTATATATTTTCTTTCCACAAGTTTGTATTTCGTATATATCTACAAATAACTAAACATCAATAAAATCCAACAAATATTTATAATCATTAACTGCTAAACTGGTATAACTTACTTTGTTATTGCATTCATCCTATCCATTTGAAACACATGCTGAGCATACTTTTATGAAAAATATGAAGATAGTCTCACTCAGCATTTGAAGGAGAATGCCTATGTTTGATAATAATAAATGGGCTGAAAATTAATGTCACTTATTTAACCCTATTGCCACCTGGCTGGAGAATTCGAATTGTAATTTTCATTAGAATTGTTTGAGCACACATTTAATAAACATGTGTAGAATGCGAAGGAAATCTGCGTAACTAAAAGATATACAATTGCTATCACCTGATGTGTACATGACCATTCCGTTAATTATGAGCCAATTCACACCTCTGCTAAATATCCTTCAGGATAGTATACGTTTTTTCGGAAGATAATATTGACAAGCAAAATTGGTTGAAATTAAACCGGTACACGAAATGTTTAGATTCAGGTTAGAGTAAATTGATGATTGTCCTTAAACTTAAATCATCAATTATCTGCTACGCGTAGACTTTATTACTTTATTAAAGAAATCTGTTGCAGAAAATATTTTTTTCATTATTATATCTCGCAATATTAAAACTTGTGTCAAAATACGCGCAACTAAGAACTAGTTCGGGCATATTGAATATTCTCAGTAAATTGAATTTAGAAAATCAAAATATAGCTCACGATAATTTGTTGCGCAAAAGTCAAATAATTATTGTTACTATGTTTACGGCATTGCATTATGAGAAGCAGGACACCTGAATGCAATTTCCAAGTATGAAAAACAGCAATTTCTGATATGTCCCAATTAACACAGATTAATGTAACTGTATTAAGATATTTTGCATAATATCGTCTGAACGGGAATATTGTATACAAATAATTGAAGAATAATTGAAACTTGAGACATTGACTGCAGGGAAATACAGACTGAAAGCACTGGGAATTGTGTCGCGATGGCCGAGTGGTTAAGGCTTTGGACTCGAAGTCCAATGGGGTTTCCCGCGTAGGTTCAAATCCTGCTCGCGACGTTCTTATTGCAATAATGGCGTCCGTTTTTCAGACAATTTCGTGTATATATTTTCTTTCCACAAGTTTGTATTTCGTATATATCTACAAATAACTAAACATCAATAAAAGCCAACAAATATTTATAATCATTAACTGCTAAACTGTTATAACTTACTTTGTTATTGCATTCATCCTATCCATTTGAAACACATGCTGAGCATACTTTTATGAAAAATTTGAAGATAGTCTCACTCAGCATTTGAAGGACAATGCTTATATTTGATAATAATAAATGGGCTGAAAATTAATGTCACTTATTTAACCCTATTGCCACCTGGCTGGAGAATTCGAATTGTAATTTTCATTAGAATTGTTTGAGCACACATTTAATAAACATGTGTAGAATGCGAAGGAAATCTGCGTAACTAAAAGATATACAATTGCTATCACCTGATGTGTACATGACCATTCCGTTAATTATGAGCCAATTCACACCTCTGCTAAATATCCTTCAGGATAGTATACGTTTTTTCGGAAGATAATATTGACAAGCAAAATTGGTTGAAATTAAACCGGTACACGAAATGTTTAGATTCAGGTTAGAGTAAATTGATGATTGTCCTTAAACTTAAATCATCAATTATCTGCTACGCGTAGACTTTATTACTTTATTAAAGAAATCTGTTGCAGAAAATATTTTTTTCATTATTATATCTCGCAATATTAAAACTTGTGTCAAAATACGCGCAACTAAGAACTAGTTCGGGCATATTGAATATTCTCAGTAAATTGAATTTAGAAAATCAAAATATAGCTCACGATAATTTGTTGCGCAAAAGTCAAATAATTATTGTTACTATGTTTACGGCATTGCATTATGAGAAGCAGGACACCTGAATGCAATTTCCAAGTATGAAAAACAGCAATTTCTGATATGTCCCAATTAACACAGATTAATGTAACTGTATTAAGATATTTTGCATAATATCGTCTGAACGGGAATATTGTATACAAATAATTGAAGAATAATTGAAACTTGAGACATTGACTGCAGGGAAATACAGACTGAAAGCACTGGGAATTGTGTCGCGATGGCCGAGTGGTTAAGGCTTTGGACTCGAAGTCCAATGGGGTTTCCCGCGTAGGTTCAAATCCTGCTCGCGACGTTCTTATTGCAATAATGGCGTCCGTTTTTCAGACAATTTCGTGTATATATTTTCTTTCCACAAGTTTGTATTTCGTATATATCTACAAATAACTAAACATCAATAAAAGCCAACAAATATTTATAATCATTAACTGCTAAACTGTTATAACTTACTTTGTTATTGCATTCATCCTATCCATTTGAAACACATGCTGAGCATACTTTTATGAAAAATTTGAAGATAGTCTCACTCAGCATTTGAAGGAGAATGCCTATATTTGATAATAATAAATGGGCTGAAAATTAATGTCACTTATTTAACCCTATTGCCACCTGGCTGGAGAATTCGAATTGTAATTTTCATTAGAATTGTTTGAGCACACATTTAATAAACGTGTGTAGAATGCGAAGGAAATCTGCGTAACTAAAAGATATACAATTGCTATCACCTGATGTGTACATGACCATTCCGTTAATTATGAGCCAATTCACACCTCTGCTAAATATCCTTCAGGATAGTATACGTTTTTTCGGAAGATAATATTGACAAGCAAAATTGGTTGAAATTAAACCGGTACACGAAATGTTTAGATTCAGGTTAGAGTAAATTGATGATTGTCCTTAAACTTAAATCATCAATTATCTGCTACGCGTAGACTTTATTACTTTATTAAAGAAATCTGTTGCAGAAAATATTTTTTTCATTATTATATCTCGCAATATTAAAACTTGTGTCAAAATACGCGCAACTAAGAACTAGTTCGGGCATATTGAATATTCTCAGTAAATTGAATTTAGAAAATCAAAATATAGCTCACGATAATTTGTTGCGCAAAAGTCAAATAATTATTGTTACTATGTTTACGGCATTGCATTATGAGAAGCAGGACACCTGAATGCAATTTCCAAGTATAAAAAACAGCAATTTCTGATATGTCCCAATTAACACAGATTAATGTAACTGTATTAAGATATTTTGCATAATATCGTCTGAACGGGAATATTGTATACAAATAATTGAAGAATAATTGAAACTTGAGACATTGACTGCAGGGAAATACAGACTGAAAGCACTGGGAATTGTCTCGCGATGGCCGAGTGGTTAAGGCTTTGGACTAGAAATCCGATGGGTTTTCACCGCGTTGGTTCAAATTCTGCTCGCGACGTTCTTTTTGCAATAATGGCGTCCGTTTTTCAGACAATTTCGTGTATATATTTTCTTTCCACAAGTTTGTATTTCGTATATATCTACAAATAACTAAACATCAATAAAATCCAACAAATATTTATAATCATTAACTGCTAAACTGGTATAACTTACTTTGTTATTGCATTCATCCTATCCATTTGAAACACATGCTGAGCATACTTTTATGAAAAATTTGAGGATAGTCTCACTCAGCATTTGAAGGAGAATGCCTATATTTGATAATAATAAATGGGCTGAAAATTAATGTCACTTATTTAACCCTATTGCCACCTGGCTGGAGAATTCGAATTGTAATTTTCATTAGAATTGTTTGAGCACACATTTAATAAACATGTGTAGAATGCGAAGGAAATCTGCGTAACTAAAAGATATACAATTGCTATCACCTGATATGTACATGACCATTCCGTTAATTATGAGCCAATTCACACCTCTGCTAAATATCCTTCAGGATAGTATACGTTTTTTCGGAAGATAATATTGACAAGCAAAATTGGTTGAAATTAAACCGGTACACGAAATGTTTAGATTCAGGTTAGAGTAAATTGATGATTGTCCTTAAACTTAAATCATCAATTATCTGCTACGCGTAGACTTTATTACTTTATTAAAGAAATCTGTTGCAGAAAATATTTTTTTCATTATTATATCTCGCAATATTAAAACTTGTGTCAAAATACGCGCAACTAAGAACTAGTTCGGGCATATTGAATATTCTCAGTAAATTGAATTTAGAAAATCAAAATATAGCTCACGATAATTTGTTGCGCAAAAGTCAAATAATTATTGTTACTATGTTTACGGCATTGCATTATGAGAAGCAGGACACCTGAATGCAATTTCCAAGTATGAAAAACAGCAATTTCTGATATGTCCCAATTAACACAGATTAATGTAACTGTATTAAGATATTTTGCATAATATCGTCTGAACGGGAATATTGTATACAAATAATTGAAGAATAATTGAAACTTGAGACATTGACTGCAGGGAAATACAGACTGAAAGCACTGGGATTATGTCGCGATGGCCGAGTTGTTAAGGCTTTGGACTCGAAGTCCAATGGGGTTTCCCGCGTAGGTTCAAATCCTGCTCGCGACGTTCATATTGCAATAATGGCGTCCGTTTTTCAGACAATTTCGTGTATATATCTTCTTTCCACAAGTTTGTATTTCGTATATATCTACAAATAACTAAACATCAATAAAAGCCAACAAATATTTATAATCATTAACTGCTAAACTGTTATAACTCACTTTGTTATTGCATTCATCCTATCCATTTGAAACACATGCTGAGCGTACTTTTATGAAAAATTTGACGATAGTCTCACTCAGCATTTGAAGGAGAATGCCTATATATGATAATAATAAATGGGCTGAAAATTAATGTCACTTATTTAACCCTATTGCCACCTGGCTGGAGAATTCGAATTGTAATTTTCATTAGAATTGTTTGAGCACACATTTCATAAACGTGTGTAGAATGCGAAGGAAATCTGCGTAACTAAAAGATATACAATTGCTATCACCTGATGTGTACATGACCATTCCGTTAATTATGAGCCAATTCACACCTCTGCTAAATATCCTTCAGGATAGTATACTTTTTTTCGGAAGATAATATTGACAAGCAAAATTGGTTGAAATTAAACCGGTACACGAAATATTTAGATTCAGGTTAAAGTAAATTGATGATTGTCCTTAAACTTAAATCATGAATTATCTGCTACGCGTAGACTTTATTACTTTATTAAAGAAATCTGTTGCAGAAAATATTTTTTTCATTATTATATCTCGCAATATTAAAACTTGTGTCAAAATACGCGCAACTAAGAACTAGTTCGGGCATATTGAATATTCTCAGTAAATTGAATTTAGAAAATCAAAATATAGCTCACGATAATTTGTTGCGCAAAATTCAAATAATTATTGTTACTATGTTTACGGCATTGCATTATGAGAAGCAGGACACCTGAATGCAATTTCCAAGTATAAAAAACAGCAATTTCTGATATGTCCCAATTAACACAGATTAATGTAACTGTATTAAGATATTTCGCATGATATCGTCTGAACGGGAATATTGTATACAAATAATTGAAGAATAATTGAAACTTGAGACATTGACTACAGGAAAATACAGACTAAATGCAGTGGGAATTGTGTCGCGATGGCCGAGTGGTTAAGGCGTTGGACTCGAAATCCAATGGGGTTTCCCCGCGTAGGTTCAAATCCTGCTCGCGACGTTTTTCTTTTTGCAATAATGGCGTCGGTTTTTCGGACAATTTCGTGTATATATTTTCTTTCCACAAGTTTGGATTTCGTATATATCTACACATAACTAAACATCAATAAAATCCAACAAATATTTATAATCATTAACTGCTAAACTGGTATAACTTACTTTGTTATTGCATTCATCCTATCCATTTGAAACACATGCTGAGCATACTTTTATGAAAAATATGAAGATAGTCTCACTCAGCATTTGAAGGAGAATGCCTATGTTTGATAATAATAAATGGGCTGAAAATTAATGTCACTTATTTAACCCTATTGCCACCTGGCTGGAGAATTCGAATTGTAATTTTCATTAGAATTGTTTGAGTACACATTTAATAAACATGTGTAGAATGCGAAGGAAATCTGCGTAACTAAAAGGTATACAATTGCTATCACTTGATGTGTACATGACCATTTCGTTAATTATGAGCCAATTCAAACCTCTGCTAAATATCCTTCAGGATAGTATACGTTTTTTCGGAAGATAATATTGACAAGCAAAATTGGTTGAAATTAAACCGGTACACGAAATGTTTAGATTCAGGTTAGAGTAAATTGATGATTGTCCTTAAACTTAAATCATCAATTATCTGCTACGCGTAGACTTTATTACTTTATTAAAGAAATCTGTTGCAGAAAATATTTTTTTCATTATTATATCTCGCAATATTAAAACTTGTGTCAAAATACGCGCAACTAAGAACTAGTTCGGGCATATTGAATATTCTCAGTAAATTGAATTTAGAAAATCAAAATATAGCTCACGATAATTTGTTGCGCAAAATTCAAATAATTATTGTTACTATGTTTACGGCATTGCATTATGAGAAGCAGGACACCTGAATGCAATTTCCAAGTATAAAAAACAGCAATTTCTGATATGTCCCAATTAACACAGATTAATGTAACTGTATTAAGATATTTTGCATAATATCGTCTGAACGGGAATATTGTATACAAATAATTGAAGAATAATTGAAACTTGAGACCTTGACTGCAGGGAAATACAGACTGAATGCACTGGGAATTGTGTCGCGATGGCCGACTTGTTAAGGCTTTGGACTCGAAGTCCAATGGGGTTTCCCGCGTAGGTTCAAATCCTGCTCGCGACGTTCTTATTACAATAATGGCGTACGTTTTGCAGACAATTTCCTGTATATATTTTCTTTCCACAAGTTTGTATTTCGTATATATCTACAAATAACTAAACATCAATAAAAGCCAACAAATATTTATAATCATTAACTGCTAAACTGTTATAACTTTCTTTGTTATTGCATTCATCCTATCCATTTGAAACACATGCTGAGCATACTTTTATGAAAAATTTGAAGATAGTCTCACTCAGCATTTGAAGGAGAATGCCTATATATGATAATAATAAATGGGCTGAAAATTAATGTCACTTATTTAACCCTATTGCCACCTGGCTGGAGAATTCGAATTGTAATTTTCATTAGAATTGTTTGAGCACACATTTAATAAACATGTGTAGAATGCGAAGGAAATCTGCGTAACTAAAATGTATACAATTGCTATCACCTGTTATGTACATGACCATTTCGTTAATTATGAGCCAATTCAAACCTCTGCTAAATATCCTTCAGGATAGTATACGTTTTTCGGAAGATAATATTGACAAGCAAAATTGTTTGAAATGAAACCGGTACACGAAATGTTTAGATTCAGGTTAGAGTAAATTGATGATTGTCCGTAAACTTAAATCATCAATTATCTGCTACGCGTAGACTGTATTACTTTATTAAAGAAATCTGCTGCAGAAAATATTCTTCCATTATTATATCTCGCAATATTTAAACTTGTGTCGAAAAACGCGTAACTTAGAACTAGTTCGGGCATATTGAATATTCTCAGTAAATTGAATTTAGAAAATCAAAATATAGCTCACGATAATTTGTTGCGCAAAAGTCAAATAATTATTGTTACTATGTTTACGGCATTGCATTATGAGAAGCAGGACACCTGAATGCAATTTCCAAGTATGAAAAACAGCAATTTCTGATATGTCCCAATTAACACAGATTAATGTAACTGTATTAAGATATTTTGAATAATATCGTCTGAACGGGAATATTGTATACAAATAATTGAAGAATAATTGAAACTTGAGAAATTGACTGCAGGGAAATACAGACTGAAAGCACTGGGATTGTGTCGCGATGGCCGAGTGGTTAAGGCTTTGGACTCGAAGTCCAATGGGATTTCCCGCGTAGGTTCAAATCCTGCTCGCGACGTTCATATTGCAATAATGGCGTCCGTTTTTCAGACAATTTCGTGTATATATTTTCTTTCCACAAGTTTTTATTTCGTATATATCTACAAATAACTAAACATCAATAAAAGCCAACAAATATTTATAATCATTAACTGCTAAACTGTTATAACTTTCTTTGTTATTGCATTAATCCTATCCATTTGAAACACATGCTGAGCATACTTTTATGAAAAATATGAAGATGGTCTCACTCAGCATTTGAAGGAGAATGCCTATGTTTGATAATAATAAATGGGCCGAAAATTAATGTCACTCATTTAACCTTATTGCCACCTGGCTGGAAAATTCGAATTGTAATTTTCATTAGAACTGTTTGAGTACACATTTAATAAACATGTGTAGAATGCGAAGGAAATCTGCATAACTAAAATATATACAATTGCTATCACCTGATCTGTACATGACCATTCCGTTAATTATGAGCCAATTCAAACCTCTGCTAAATATCCTTCAGGATAGTATACGTTTTTCGGAAGATAATATTGACAAGCAAAATTGGTTGAAATTAAACCGGTACACGAAATGTTTAGATTCAGGTTAGAGTAAATTGATGATTGTCCGTAAACAAAAATCGTCAATTATCTGCCACGCGTAGACTGTATTACTTTATTAAAGAAATCTGATGCAGAAAATATTTTTTTCATTATTATATCTCGCAATATTTAAACTTGTGCCGAAAAACGCGTAACTTAGAACTAGTTCGGGCATATTGAATATTCTCAGTAAATTGAATTTAGAAAATCAAAATATAGCTCACGATAATTTGTTGCGCAAAAGTCAAATAATTATTGTTACTATGTTTACGGCATTGCAATATGAGAAGCAGGACACCTGAATGCAATTTCCAAGTATGAAAAACAGCAATTTCTGATATGTCCCAATTAACACAGATTAATGTAACTGTATTAAGATATTTTGCATAATATCGTCTGAACGGGAATATTGTATACAAATAATTGAAGAATAATTGAAACTTGAGACATTGACTGCAGGGAAATACAGACTGAAAGCACTGGGAATTGTGTCGCGATGGCCGACTTGTTAAGGCTTGGCCCTCGAAGTCCAATGGGGTTTCCCGCGTAGGTTCAAATCCTGCTCGCGACGTTCTTATTACAATAATGGCGTACGTTTTTCAGACAATTTCCTGTATATATTTTCTTTCCACAAGTTTGTATTTCGTATATATCTACAAATAACTAAACATCAATAAAAGCCAACAAATATTTATAATCATTAACTGCTAAACTGCTATAACTCTTTGTTATTGCATTCATCCTATCCATTTGAAACACATGCTGAGCATACTTTATGAAAAATTTGAAGATAGTCTCACTCAGCATTTGAAGGAGAATGCCTATATTTGATAATAATAAATGGGCTGAAAATTAATGTCACTTATTTAACCCTATTGCCACCTGGCTGGAGAATTCGAATTGTAATTTTCATTAGAATTGTTTGAGTACACATTTAATAAACATGTGTAGAATGCGAAGGAAATCTGCGTAACTAAAAGATATAAAATTGCTATCACCTGATGTGTACATGACCATTTCGTTAATTATGAGCCAATTCAAACCTCTGCTAAATATCCTTCAGGATAGTATACGTTTTTTCGGAAGATAATATTGACAAGCAAAATTGGTTGAAATTAAACCGGTACACGAAATGTTTAGATTCAGGTTAGAGTAAATTGATGATTGTCCTTAAACTTAAATCATCAATTATCTGCTACGCGTAGACTTTATTACTTTATTAAAGAAATCTGTTGCAGAAAATATTTTTTTCATTATTATATCTCGCAATATTAAAACTTGTGTCAAAATACGCGCAACTAAGAACTAGTTCGGGCATATTGAATATTCTCAGTAAATTGAATTTAGAAAATCAAAATATAGCTCACGATAATTTGTTGCGCAAAAGTCAAATAATTATTGTTACTATGTTTACGGCATTGCATTATGAGAAGCAGGACACCTGAATGCAATTTCCAAGTATGAAAAACAGCAATTTCTGATATGTCCCAATTAACACAGATTAATGTAACTGTATGAAGATATTTTGCATAATATCTTCTGAACGGGAATATTGTATACAAATAATTGAAGAATAATAGAAACTTGAGACATTGACTGCAGGGAAATACAGACTGAAAGCACTGGGAATTGTGTCGCGATGGCCGAATGGTTAAGGCTTTGGACTCGAAGTCCAATGGGGTTTCCCGCGTAGGTTCAAATCCTGCTCGCGACGTTGTTTTTACAATAATGGCGTCAGTTTTTCAGACAATTTCGTGTATATATTATCTTTCCACAAGTTTGTATTTCGTATATATCTACAAATAACTAAACATCAATAAAATCCAACAAATATTTATAATCATTAACTGCTAAACTGTTATAACTTACTTTGTTATTGCATTCATCCTATCCATTTGAAACACATGCTGAGCATACTTTTATGAAAAATTTGACGATAGTCTCACTCAGCATTTGAAGGAGAATGCCTATATATGATAATAATAAATGGGCTGAAAATTAATGTCACTTATTTAACCCTATTGCCACCTGGCTGGAGAATTCGAATTGTAATTTTCATTAGAATTGTTTGAGTACACATTTAATAGGCATATGTAGAATCCGAAGGAAATCTGCGTAACTAAAAGGTATACAAATGCTAGCACTTGTTATTTACATGACCATTTCGTTAATTATGAGCCAATTCAAACCTCTGCTAAATATCCTTCAGGATAGTATACGTTTTTCGGAAGATAATATTGACAAGCAAAATTGGTTGAAATTAAAACGGTACACGAAATGTTTAGATTCAGGTTAGAGTAAATTGATGATTGTCCGTAAACGTAAATCGTCAATTATCTGCCACGCGTAGACTGTATTACTTTATTAAAGAAATCTGATGCAGAAAATATTTTTTTCATTATTATATCTCGCAATATTTAAACTTAAGCCGAAAAACGCGTAACTTAGAACTAGTTCGGGCATATTGAATATTCTCAGTAAAATGAATTTAGAAAATCTAAATATAGCTCACGATAATTTGTTGCGCAAAAGTCAAATAATTATTGTTACTATGTTTACGGCATTGCATTATGAGAAGCAGGACAACTTAATGCAATTTCCAAGTATAAAAAACAGCAATTTCTGATATGTCCCAATTAACACAGATTAATGTAAATGTATGAAGAAATTTTGCATAATATCGTCTGAACGGGAATATTGTTTACAAATAATTGAAGAATAATTGTAAGTCGAGACATTGACTGCAGGGAAATACATACTGAAAGCAGTGAGAATTGTGTCGCGATGGCCGAGTGGTTAAGGCGTTGGACTCGAAATCCAATGGGGTTTCCCCGCGTAGGTTCAAATCCTGCTCGCGACGATTTTGTTTTTACAATAATGGCGTCAGTTTTTCAGACAATTTCGTGTATATATTATCTTTCCACAAGTTTAGATTTCGTATATATCTGCATATAGCTAAACATCAATAAAATCCAACAAATATTTAAAATCATTAACTGCTAAACTGTTATAACTTACTTTGTTATTGCAGTCATCCTATCCATTTGAAACACATGCTGACCATACTTTTATGAAAAATATGAAGATAGTCTCACTCAGCATTTGTAGGAGAATGCCTATGTGAGATAATAATAAATGGGCTGAAAATTAATGTCACTTATTTAACCCTTTTGCCACCTGGCTGGAGATTTCGAATTGCAATTTTCATTAGAATTGTTTGAGTACACATTTAATAGGCATATGTAGAATCCGAAGGAAATCTGCGTAACTAAAAGGTATACAAATGCTAGCACTTGTTATTTACATGACCATTTCGTTAGTTATGAACCAATTCAAACCTCTGCTATATATCCTTCAGGATAGTATACGTTTTTTGGAAGATAATATTGACAAGCAAAATTAGTTGAAATTAAAACGGTATACGAAATGTTTAGATTCAGGTTAGAGTAAATTGATGATTGTCCGTAAACAAAAATCGTCAATTATCTGCCACGCGTAGACTGTATTACTTTATTAAAGAAATCTGATGCAGAAAATATTTTTTTCATTATTATATCTCGCAATATTTAAACTTAAGCCGAACAACGTGTAACTTAGAACTAGTTCGGGAATATTGAATATTCTCAGTAAAATGAATTTAGAAAATCTAAATATAGATCACGATAATTTGTTGCGCAAAAGTCAAATAATTATTGTTACTATGTTTACGGCATTGCATTATGAGAAGCAGGACAACTTAATGCAATTTCCAAGTATAAAAAACAGCAATTTCTGATATGTCCCAATTAACACAGATTAATGTAAATGTATGAAGAAATTTTGCATAATATCGTCTGAACGGAAATATTGTTTACAAATAATTGAAGAATAATTGTAAGTCGAGACATTGACTGCAGGGAAATACATACTGAAAGCAGTGAGAATTGGGTCGCGATGGCCGAGTGGTTAAGGCGTTGGACTCGAAATCCAATGGGGTTTCCCCGCGTAGATTCAAATCCTGCTCGCGACGATTTTTTGTTTTTAGAATAATGGCGTCAGATTTTCAGACAATTTCGTGTATATATTATCTTTCCACAAGTTTAGATTTCGTATATATCTGCATATAGCTAAACATCAATAAAATCCAACAAATATTTAAAATCATTAACTGCTAAACTGTTATAACTTACTTTGTTATTGCAGTCATCCTATCCATTTGAAACACATGCTGACCATACTTTTATGAAAAATATGAAGATAGTCTCACTCAGCATTTGTAGGAGAATGCCTATGTGAGATAATAATAAATGGGCTGAAAATTAATGTCACTTATTTAACCCTTTTGCCACCTGGCTGGAGATTTCGAATTGCAATTTTCATTAGAATTGTTTGAGTACACATTTAATAGGCATATGTAGAATCCGAAGGAAATCTGCGTAACTAAAAGGTATACAAATGCTAGCACTTGTTATTTACATGACCATTTCGTTAATTATGAGCCAATTCAAACCTCTGCTAAATATCCTTCAGGATAGTATACGTTTTTCGGAAGATAATATTGACAAGCAAAATTGGTTGAAATTAAAACGGTACACGAAATGTTTAGATTCAGGTTAGAGTAAATTGATGATTGTCCGTAAACAAAAATCGTCAATTATCTGCCACGCGTAGACTGTATTACTTTATTAAAGAAATCTGATGCAGAAAATATTTTTTCATTATTATATCTCGCAATATTTAAACTTAAGCCGAAAAACGCGTAACTTAGAACTAGTTCGGGCATATTGAATATTCTCAGTAAAATGAATTTAGAAAATCAAAATATAGCTCACGATAATTTGTTGCGCAAAAGTCAAATAATTATTGTTACTATGTTTACGGCATTGCATTATGAGAAGCAGGACACCTGAATGCAATTTCCAAGTATAAAAAACAGCAATTTCTGATATGTCCCAATTAACACAGATTAATGTAAATGTATGAAGAAATTTTGCATAATATCGTCTGAACGGGAATATTGTTTACAAATAATTGAAGAATAATTGTAAGTCGAGACATTGACTGCAGGGAAATACAGACTGAAAGCAGTGAGAATTGTGTCGCGATGGCCGAGTGGTTAAGGCGTTGGACTCGAAATCCAATGGGGTTTCCCCGCGTAGGTTCAAATCCTGCTCGCGACGATTTTGTTTTTACAATAATGGCGTCAGTTTTTCAGACAATTTCGTGTATATATTATCTTTCCACAAGTTTAGATTTCGTATATATCTGCATATAGCTAAACATCAATAAAATCCAACAAATATTTAAAATCATTAACTGCTAAACTGTTATAACTTACTTTGTTATTGCATTCATCCTATCCATTTGAAACACATGCTGACCATACTTTTATGAAAAATATGAAGATAGTCTCACTCAGCATTTGTAGGAGAATGCCTATGTTAGATAATAATAAATGGGCTGAAAATTAATGTCACTTATTTAACCCTTTTGCCACCTGGCTGGAGAATTCGAATTGCAATTTTCATTAGAATTGTTTGAGTACACATTTAATAGGCATGTGTAGAATGCGAAGGAAATCTGCGTAACTAAAAGGTATACAAATGCTAGCACCTGATATGTACATGACCATTTCGTTAATTATGAGCCAATTCAAACCTCTGCTAAATATCCTTCAGGATAGTATACGTTTTTTCGGAAGATAATATTGACAAGCAAAATTGGTGTGAAATTGAAAACCGGTACACGAAATGTTTAGATTCAGGTTAGAGTAAATTGATGATTGTCCGTAAACAAAAATCGTCAATTATCTGCCACGCGTAGACTGTATTACTTTATTAAAGAAATCTGATGCAGAAAACATTTTTTCATTATTATATCTCGCAATATTTAAACTTGTGCCGAAAAACGCGTAACTTAGAACTAGTTCGGGCATATTGAATATTCTCAGTAAAGTGAATTTAGAAAATCAAAATATAGCTCACGATAATTTGTTGCGCAAAAGTCAAATAATTATTGTTACTATGTTTACGGCATTGCATTATGAGAAGCAGGACACCTGAATGCAATTTCCAAGTATAAAAAACAGCAATTTCTGATATGTCCCAATTAACACAGATTAATGTAAATGTATGAAGAAATTTTGCATAATATCGTCTGAACGGGAATATTGTTTACAAATAATTGAAGAATAATTGTAAGTCGAGACATTGACTGCAGGGAAATACAGACTGAAAGCAGTGAGAATTGTGTCGCGATGGCCGAGTGGTTAAGGCGTTGGACTCGAAATCCAATGGGGTTTCCCCGCGTAGGTTCAAATCCTGCTCGCGACGATTTTGTTTTTACAATAATGGCGTCAGTTTTTCAGACAATTTCGTGTATATATTATCTTTCCACAAGTTTAGATTTCGTATATATCTGCATATAGCTAAACATCAATAAAATCCAACAAATATTTAAAATCATTAACTGCTAAACTGTTATAACTTACTTTGTTATTGCAGTCATCCTATCCATTTGAAACACATGCTGACCATACTTTTATGAAAAATATGAAGATAGTCTCACTCAGCATTTGTAGGAGAATGCCTATGTGAGATAATAATAAATGGGCTGAAAATTAATGTCACTTATTTAACCCTTTTGCCACCTGGCTGGAGATTTCGAATTGCAATTTTCATTAGAATTGTTTGAGTACACATTTAATAGGCATATGTAGAATGCGAAGGAAATCTGCGTAACTAAAAGGTATACAAATGCTAGCACTTGTTATTTACATGACCATTTCGTTAATTATGAGCCAATTCAAACCTCTGCTAAATATCCTTCAGGATAGTATACGTTTTTCGGAAGATAATATTGACAAGCAAAATTGGTTGAAATTAAAACGGTACACGAAATGTTTAGATTCAGGTTAGAGTAAATTGATGATTGTCCGTAAACAAAAATCGTCAATTATCTGCCACGCGTAGACTGTATTACTTTATTAAAGAAATCTGATGCAGAAAATATTTTTTCATTATTATATCTCGCAATATTTAAACTTAAGCCGAAAAACGCGTAACTTAGAACTAGTTCGGGAATATTGAATATTCTCAGTAAAATGAATTTAGAAAATCTAAATATAGCTCACGATAATTTGTTGCGCAAAAGTCAAATAATTATTCTTACTATGTTTACGGCATTGCATGATGAGAATCAGGACAACTTAATGCAATTTCCAAGTATAAAAAACAGCAATTTCTGATATGTCCCAATTAACACAGATTAATGTAAATGTATGATGAAATTTTGCATAATATCGTCTGAACGGGAATATTGTTTAAAAATAATTGAAGAATAATTGTAAGTCGAGACATTGACTGCAGGGAAATACAGACTGAAAGCAGTGGGAATTGTGTCGCGATGGCCGAGTTGTTAAGGCGTTGGACTCGAAAACCAATGGGGTTTTCGCGCGTAGGTTCAAATCCTGCTCGAGACGATTTTGTTTTTACAATAATGGCGTCAGTTTTTCAGACAATTTGGTGTATATATTATCTTTCCACAAGTTTAGATTTCGTATATATCTGCATATAGCTAAACATCAATAAAATCCAACAAATATTTAAAATCATTAACTGCTAAACTGTTATAACTTACTTTGTTATTGCATTCATCCTATCCATTTGAAACACATGCTGACCATACTTTTATGAAAAATATGAAGATAGTCTCACTCAGCATTTGTAGGAGAATGCCTATGTTAGATAATAATAAATGGGCTGAAAATTAATGTCACTTATTTAACCCTTTTGCCACCTGGCTGGAGATTTCGAATTGCAATTTTCATTAGAATTGTTTGAGTACACATTTAATAGGCATGTGTAGATTGCGAAGGAAATCTGCGTAACTAAAAGGTATACAAATGCTAGCACTTGTTATTTACATGACCATTTCGTTAATTATGAGCCAATTCAAACCTCTGCTAAATATCCTTCAGGATAGTATACGTTTTTCGGAAGATAATATTGACAAGCAAAATTGGTTGAAATTAAAACGGTACACGAAATGTTTAGATTCAGGTTAGAGTAAATTGATGATTGTCCGTAAACAAAAATCGTCAATTATCTGCCACGCGTAGACTGTATTACTTTATTAAAGAAATCTGATGCAGAAAATATTTTTTTCATTATTATATCTCGCAATATTTAAACTTAAGCCGAAAAACGCGTAACTTAGAACTAGTTCGGGAATATTGAATATTCTCAGTAAAATGAATTTAGAAAATCTAAATATAGCTCACGATAATTTGTTGCGCAAAAGTCAAATAATTATTCTTACTATGTTTACGGCATTGCATGATGAGAATCAGGACAACTTAATGCAATTTCCAAGTATAAAAAACAGCAATTTCTGATATGTCCCAATTAACACAGATTAATGTAAATGTATGAAGAAATTTTGCATAATATCGTCTGAACGGGAATATTGTTTAAAAATAATTGAAGAATAATTGTAAGTCGAGACATTGACTGCAGGGAAATACAGACTGAAAGCAGTGAGAATTGTGTCGCGATGGCCGAGTTGTTAAGGCGTTGGACTCGAAAACCAATGGGGTTTTCGCGCGTAGGTTCAAATCCTGCTCGAGACGATTTTGTTTTTACAATAATGGCGTCAGTTTTTCAGACAATTTGGTGTATATATTATCTTTCCACAAGTTTAGATTTCGTATATATCTGCATATAGCTAAACATCAATAAAATCCAACAAATATTTAAAATCATTAACTGCTAAACTGTTATAACTTACTTTGTTATTGCAGTCATCCTATCCATTTGAAACACATGCTGACCATACTTTTATGAAAAATATGAAGATAGTCTCACTCAGCATTTGTAGGAGAATGCCTATGTGAGATAATAATAAATGGGCTGAAAATTAATGTCACTTATTTAACCCTTTTGCCACCTGGCTGGAGATTTCGAATTGCAATTTTCATTAGAATTGTTTGAGTACACATTTAATAGGCATGTGTAGAATGCGAAGGAAATCTGCGTAACTAAAAGGTATACAAATGCTAGCACTTGTTATTTACATGACCATTTCGTTAATTATGAGCCAATTCAAACCTCTGCTAAATATCCTTCAGGATAGTATACGTTTTTCGGAAGATAATATTGACAAGCAAAATTGGTTGAAATTAAAACGGTACACGAAATGTTTAGATTCAGGTTAGAGTAAATTGATGATTGTCCGTAAACAAAAATCGTCAATTATCTGCCACGCGTAGACTGTATTACTTTATTAAAGAAATCTGATGCAGAAAATATTTTTTTCATTATTATATCTCGCAATATTTAAACTTAAGCCGAAAAACGCGTAACTTAGAACTAGTTCGGGAATATTGAATATTCTCAGTAAAATGAATTTAGAAAATCTAAATATAGCTCACGATAATTTGTTGCGCAAAAGTCAAATAATTATTCTTACTATGTTTACGGCATTGCATTATGAGAAGCAGGACAACTTAATGCAATTTCCAAGTATAAAAAACAGCAATTTCTGATATGTCCCAATTAACACAGATTAATGTAAATGTATGAAGAAATTTTGCATAATATCGTCTGAACGGGAATATTGTTTACAAATAATTGAAGAATAATTGTAAGTCGAGACATTGACTGCAGGG
>JAQBSW010010257.1:0-25059 GCA_029291075.1 Eudiplozoon nipponicum
TTTTCAGTCTCTAATTCCTAATGAAAGGCGTTAAATGGCCTGACTTTGTCATTTGGACTTGGGCATTTGCCAAACAAAATGGGCCAGCAATTCAAATTATAGTCTATTAGGACAGATCGGCTACAGTGTGAATGAGCAACAGGTGGTGAAAATTACGGGGAAAATTTTTGCGAAGGAAGCCTAAATTTCGGGGCATGGTAACTTTGAATAATATGTATCTATCACAGAATTGTAAAAATACCTGAACTTGATATGAATATATGTGGCTTAATTGGTTCTGAAAGTTGGTGTCCGCTACTACACTAAGTATCGAAATTAAAAATTTGCATATGCTTATAGAGAAAAAACTTTTTTGCTATGAAATTCATATTAAAGACTACTGCAACATCTCAATAGTCATAGCTTTTTTACTCTTATTAAATGTGCTATAAATTATACGGGCATTGTAGACGCCTTGCTAAATACTATCTGAAATTGATTTTACTATGGCTTAATTACACATTCCACATGCAATGAAAAAAGTCATAAAGAATTTTGCGTGTTGTGACGGCTTCCGATGATAAGTCGCTAGTAAGCATGAAGCACATGTCTGCATGTGAGTGTACATTGTTTTGGTGAAGAATTCAGTACATCCTACTTTCTTACGTGAACTGGCATGTTAATATATACTCAATACTTTATACACAATTGCATACAGATTAGTTCTTTACAATTAAGAATATGTATATTTTATATATTGCATTGCATTATAACATAATTTCCATGAAAATGTGGTAATGGACGCTGACCGAGACCCTAGTAAAATCCTTTGCTCGAGTAGCGAGTATTCAGAATAGTTTTTATTTTGTTGAAATTACGTTGGCACACATTAGCAATGCAGCACATTTTATTTAATGAATTAGCTTTGAAGTTGCATTACAAAGGATTTTTTATAAAAATAACACAATAATTGCTTAAATACATATAGTAACCGAAACATTCATCGATCAAATATTCCACTTTTCTTGCATAAAAAAATATATTTTAGAAGTAATTGTAATCCTCAATATTGGTGAATTTTTTTTCTCGAAATCTATTGTGCTAGTATCTCGTACATGCTCGATATTCTCAAAACCATAGTGATGGAACTCTTTATAGACTTTGTATATTCTATATTTGGTGAGTTGGGTTTATAGTCGCCTTAACGAAGATATTGTACGAAGTAAAATCAATTATTGCTTGAGATTGTATTGTACACTTGTCCCGCATTTCTTGACCAAGTATAAAGAAAGTTTAATTTTAATGGAAGCTGCGATCTTTATATAAACACACGACCCAATATTTACATACATTTGTCAATATAAACCGAGTATTGCATATTGTGGAAAGGCAAATTATCCAGTGGATTAGTTTCATTCTTGATGGGAACTCATCACGTTCCGTCCAGAATTTTCCACGATCAGGACTCGAACCTGGACACGTCTGCCTTGGAATCTGATGCTCTAACTACTGAGCTACCCTGCAGCATACTACACAACATTTTTATTTACATACCCTAAAGTTCCGACTAACCATCCCCAATCTGTCTAACCAAGAAACATATATAACCGAAAATTTTGTGTAGTGTGCGGCAGTGTGGCTCAGTGGTTAAAGCACTCGATTTAGAAGCAGACGTGCCCAGGTTCGCACCCAGATCGCGTCAAATTCTGGACGGTACGTGATGAGTTCCCAACAAGAACGAAACCGGTCTACTGGATGAATTGCCTTTTCTACATTATGCAATACTTAGTTTATACTGACAAATGTATGTATATAATGGGTCAGGTGTTTATATCAAGATCGCAACCTTGATTAAAAATAATTGTTATCACCGCCCGCGCAACCAATGTTCATTTAATTATATAGGCTGATGAGTCGCCAAATGGCACGAAACACAATTGTATGTATGATTAGAAGTTTAGTTTATGGCTATTTAGGTCTAACCTTCTGGTTCCGTATTAAATAACTTTTCTTATGTTCGCAATACCTAATAGACAATAGCAAATATGTTAGTTCTTCGCATTAAGGGATACATAAATTTTGCCTAGAATCATTGGAATATACAGTTTACTTCTAAACAGGCCTTTCCGTCTGGCTTGTTAAACGTGAAATCAAAAATGGAATTGACCAACCGAATAATTTACTTTAACTTCTGTTATCTTTATATTACCAAATCAAAAGTATTTTGTTTCTCTAGTAATTGAGTTAAAAAGTTGATCGATATGCATTACTGCTTTACGTTCCATGCATTTTAAAAATTCTCAAAGAGTAAAAGTTTTCATTCTGTAATTACCAGACAAATCTCCATCAATTATTTTGATTATAGGGATGAATAATTGAAATGAATAAATGCAGTAATTATTCCAATCGATTAGCGGACTTGACATGAACAGAAATATTGTATATGGTGCAATATTTTACACAACATAGCAAAACTGGCCCCAATTCAACCCAATGACACGTTGCAACCTTTGCGTTTAGTAGGGAAACTCGTTCGAATACTGACTGATGAGAGAACTCCGCAATACTCATACAATATTTAAATGCTGAAATTTATTTCTCGCGCTTTGTAGTGTTGCTTTAACTTGTAATAATTTCTGAAAATACAGTTTCAGAGCTTGCTATAAACAACTATACCACTGTATTCAACCAGTCGCACAACAAAACCAAACTACAGTCAGTCACACCTACTGACGCGTTTCGAACTCTCATAATCATCATGAGGGTATGATGTTAGAATGACAGACGAGGATGAAACCGCAATGAATATATAAGTAAAAGAAAATTAAATATGCGGCTCTCGCCTCTAGTAATCTCACTTACATTGCACTTGACTTGAAATGTCGGCTGCAAAATTTCTGTGCAGTCATGAACATTAGCTTTTTGCATTTTTCACCAAGTGTGTATAAGTTACACAATTAAATAATAATTGAAGCCAAACCGGATGAAGAGGGTAAGTAGGAGGTTCCGTTCTCAACTTTCACGTATATTTATTTTACTTTTGAATATTAGTGTTTTCAATGATGCTTCATCAGTTTTGTCATTTTTGTGAAAATATGTAACATTTAGAATAAAACTAGGAATTTAGAATTATCATTCACATGAAGATGCTTTGTGATACGAGTTATCTGTAAAGTAATTCTATACCTTTGTTAAATGTAGTCAGGCGATTTCTCGTTTGAGGAATCACATCAATTTTCGAACTATGTGAAATTTCAGCAGGAAGGCTAGGTTTGCTTTATTTTTAATTCTTCTTGTGAGACTGTCAGAGAAGTAAAGAAGATCTGTATAAAGTGGCTAGGACTATCTCTGATCAAATTCAAATCGATGAACTGAGTTTATCAGCGCTTTTTAACAACTGATGATCCGAGCAATCGAGCTGATAATAAGAACTTTATTGTAATATACGTAAAAGATTACCTGGATAGCAAAGGTTCCCTTTATGTGAATACGAAAATCAAAATGTCGAATAACAGTGGACGTAAAACTGTTGATTAATTTATTACTTTTGAAAAAATAAATGAATATGAAATTTAAGGGGAAATGTTTATTACGTGGAATTCCTTCAACTTCAAACCATTTGTTACGCTCAAACATGTTATTCGACAGACGATATGTTTATCTTATCCTTGTTTAATCATTTGCGTCTTAGTGTATTATTTTTCAAATTTTAGTGATTTGATATTTTTGGTCTCTCAGTTGCGATTATCTAATACACAAATGAAGTCATCATGAAAGCAAGCGAAAAAGTACCCAATCAGGCATATTTTTAATTTAATCTAGACAAACCTGATTAAGTAACGTTAATGACTTGTATTATGCTGAATTATTAAATAAACACCTCAATCGGGACTGAATAAAAAATACATCAAATGAATAAATAAGGAGATATGGACAGTACAAAATTCAGGTAAATATACAGAATTTGTTTAGTGATGAATTAGAAAAATGATTTAATTGTGGAGTTCTCAATAATATTTGATGTTAAAATGGGTAAAATCCCGAATAATTAGAGCAGAATTAAAATTTCCTTTCGACCCAAAACATACTAAACATAAAAGCACACATAATTTTTTCCAATATTTAAAAATCTCTTATAAAATTTAGTAGAATTATTTAAATCAAGTTTGCGAGCTTGAAGTAAACACTAATCCCATTGTATTTAACCAGTCGTCGAACAACATAACAAAACTACCGCCAGTCGCAACGCACTGACGCGCTTCGATCTTCCTTGATCATCATCAGAGTACGACGGCAAACTGACTATCGAGGATCAAACCGCATTGCATATATATGGAAATCAAATTTAGATATGCGGCTCTAACATCTAGCAGTCTCGCATACATTGAACTTGACTGGAAATGTCGGCTGCACAATTTCTATGCAGTCACGAACATTAACTGTTTGCAGCTTTCGCCACATAAACATATATAGGCAATACAATTTAACAATAATTGATTGCGCGGGTGGTGGTAACAATTCTTTAAATCAAGTTTGCGAGCTTGAAGTAAACACCAATCCCATTGTCAGTGCGTTGAAGCTGGCGGTAGTTTTGTTATGTTGTTCGACGACTGGTTAAATAGAATGGGATTGGTGTTTACTTCAAGCTCGCAAACTTGATTTAAAGAATTGTTACCACCACCCGCGCAAACAATTATTGTGAAATTGTATTGCCTATATATGTATATGTGGCGAAAGCTACAAACAGTTAATGTGCGTGACTGCATAGAAATTGTGCAGCCGACATTTCCAGTCAAGTTCAATGTATGCGAGACTGCTAGAGGTGAGAGCCGCATATCTAAATTTGATTTCCATATATATTCAAAGCGGTTTGATCCTCGCTAGTCAGTTGGCCGTCGTAATCTGATGATAATCATGGAAGGTTGAAACGCGTCAGTGCGTGTGACTGGCGGCAGTTTTGTTATGTTGTTCGATGACTGGTTAAATACAATAGGATTTGGGTTTACTTCAAGCTCGCAAACTTGATTTAAAGAAGTCGGCACATTTTTTCTCGAGAAATGGGTGTAGCTTTCTATTTATTTTGGCTCGGAATTACCCGTGTGCACGTGTTTTGTGGTATTTGTTCAGTTTTTGTTTCTTGCTAAGCTCGTAGTATTTTCTTGCTTCGCAGCACATCTACTTCTTGCATGTTCTCTTACCCATTTGACTATGCTGTCGCCTCTAATGTTGGTAATATAAAATTTGGTGGTAATTTCACAGACTGAGTTTCTTTTTTTATAATGAAAGCAACCAATTTTAGCATTAGCAACAAGGTCAAAAAATTGTGTATTAAGTGTTGCTCAAATAGTACCAAATTTGTTCAAATCTGAGCGGAGGGAAAAACAAAAGAGAGCATGGACGGAAAAAAATAACTTTAGGTGCACATTATTTTCGAACTTATTAACTACTCATTTGTAGGTTATTACACCCTTTACCTATCATATAGTTAGGTGAGGAAATTTTGGAAAGTAGGACGGTATTATCTCCTATACGAATGTGTAAACCTGCAGTAGTGAAGCTAAAATCATATAAAGTCTCGACAATGCAGCTTCAACGATAACTCACTTATATATATATATATATATATATATATATATATATATACAACTTTTTATGAACACCTTATACACCAGTAAATCCATACACTCTGGCCTTGATCAATATACATAATCACCACCAAAAATATAATATTAGAAACACCAGAAGCTAAGACGAAATCAGATGGACAATAGGACAAACAAAATCCAGATGTAAGATACTGTTTGTGGCGGAGAACTAATATATGTCCAAGTATGTATTAGTTTTTGCGAACCTAGTAACAATTTAGTTCAATTGTGACCCGGAGCATAAACCAAAGACAGCATGCACGGAAAATATAATCTCGTGCACATTGGTTTCGTGCTTACTAGCGACTTATCATTAGGAGCCGGTATTACACTCTTTTCCCTCCTCTAATGAGTTCAATTATGACCAGAAGGATAAACCAAAGACGGCATAATCACAAATATATATTAGGTAAAGGGTGTAACACCGGCTCCTACTAATGAGACGCCAGTAAGCACGAGACGAATGTGCACGAGATTATTCCTTCCGTTCATGCTGTCTTTGATTTTTCCTTCTGTTCATTATTGAACTATATTGTTACTAGGTGTGCAACACCTAAAAGAAACAGATGTGTTGCGAAGCTAGATAATGATACGAGCTCGGCAAAAAACAGAAACTGTATAATTACCACAAAACCCGCACACTCATAACCAAAATAAACAAAAAAGTAAAAACATATGCACGGAAACATATGTGGAAATAGACGGTATGTTTAGATACTGTTTCTTGCGGAGAACTAATATATATATATATATATATATATATATATATATATATATATATATATATATATATATATATATATATATATATATATATGGAAGTATGTATTAGGTTTTGCGAACCTAGTAACACATTAGTTCAGTTGTGACCAGAAGGATATACCAAAGACAGCATGAACGAGGTATAATCTCATACATTCGTTTCGTGCTTACTGGCGACTAATCCAGTGGGTATTACGCCATTTACACACTGTCTATTTTGGGGAGGTATGTTGGATTTTAGGAGAGTAACTTTAGCTCGGATAGTCAAGAAGCTGACACTAAATCAATGACTAGACTTCATAAATTTGGAAAACAAGTGACAACTATTATTTAAATCAAGGTAACGATCTTGTTCAATTATATTAGCACATATGTTAGAATAAACGATTCATTGTTTACTGTAGGAAAGGCAATTCATTATGCAATGCTTAGCTTATAATGACATATGTGCTTACATAATGGGACTGGTTTTTATGAATAGAACGCAACCTAGATTTAAATAATTGGTAGCACCGCTCGCGCAATCTCTTTTCAATTAACTGACGTAATCAGTCAGATTAAAAGCACTTACTATAATCAAGGTTGCGAAATTCATATAATAAGCGGACCCATTAAGTACTTACCTCTTGTCTGTATAAACCAAGAATTGTATAGTGTAGAAAATGCAATTTATCCAGTAGACCGGTTTCGTCAATATTGGGAACTCGTCATGTACTGTCCAGAATCTGCCGAGGACATGGTTAGAACCCGAGCACGTTTGATTCGGAATATGGTGCTCAAACCACTGAGCAACCCTGCCGCACACTGCACACAATTTTCAGTCATATACTAACGAATTTAACTCGGTAAGTTTTTGCTCTTTTAGGTGGAACTCATGGCATCCCTTTAAAACCAAAGCTCCAACATACCACCCCCAATCTGTCATTACTGAACAGACACCAAGCTAGATAGGGACGTGGTATTGAAATGTACATTTATATATTTAGATGAGCATTGGTTGCGCGCGCGGTGAGAACATTTACTGTAATCAAGTTTGTGAACATGATATAAACACCTGATCCATTAATTATTTACATTTTGTCAGCATAAACTAAGCATTGTATTGTAGAGAAAATTCAATTCATCCCGTACACCAGTTTCGTCCTAATTGGGAACTCATGGCGTACTATTCCGCATTTGCCGTGGACAGGTCTCGAACCTCGGCAATTCTGTTTCAGAATCTGGTGTCTCAACAGCTGAGATAACCTATCAAAATCTGTCAACTGGATAAACTGCCTTTTGTACACTGTACGATGCTTAGTTTATACCGAAAAATGTATGTACCTAATGGGTCAGGGGTTTATAAAAAGAACGCAAATTTTATTAAAGTGATATTACCGTCCTATTTTCCCACATTCCCCACCCAAATATATAGTGGGTAAAGGGCGTAATACCGGCTCCTACTGATGAGTCGCCAATAAACTTGAAACGAATGTGCATAAAGGTTATACTTTCCGTTCATGCTCTTTGGTTTATCCTTCGGTCATAATTGAAATAATTTGTTACTAGGTTCACAACACCTTTATACGCATATATATATATATATATATATATATATATATATATATATTATAAAGAGTGAGTTGGCTTTTAAGTCGCATTTTCGAGACTTTATATAATGTTAGCTTGACTACTGCATGTTTACACGTTCGTTTAGGAGATTGTACCGTCCTATTTTCCCACATTTCCCACCCAAATATATAGAGGGTAAGGGCGTAATACCGGCTCCTTCTGATGAGTCGTCAGTAAGCACTAAACGAATGTGCATGAGATTATACTTTCCGTTCATGCTCTCTTTGGTTTATCCTTCTGGTCATAATTGAACTAATTTGTTACTAGGTGCACAACACCTAATATATATATATATATATATATATATATATATATATATATATATATATATATATATATATGTATGTATGTATTACTTCATACAAACAATGTTTATTGTTAATATGTGGAAGCATTTATTTCGCAATTGCTCTTCATCATAAATAACTACCATGAGATTTTACTGGAGTTAATTTGTTTTCACCTATCTGATTTTGGTGTTTTAAGTAGATTATTTGCAGCGGTTATACGGGTGTTTTGTTTATAAACAGTTTAATTTTGAGTTTGTTTTATGATGTACTTGTGTGTAGGTTGACATGAATAGCATCAAACAACTTAGCATTGCTTGAGCTCTGCTTATCCTTTTATTGATCGATTGTGTAATAATGTGTCTTCGCCTGTTTAATTATTGCATATTTCAGTGCGTTGTTGCTGTGCATAACCTTTGACTTACCACATTATTCATGCATTGTGATAATTCGCCCTCTGCAATAACGCATGGTGCGTGGATTATTGCATCTCTTGCTTTTCCAGTTGTGCATTTTAGTGTGTTGATAATGATATTGTCTTTGATGCTGTTACTGCTTTAGTTTGCTGGTCACCTCGTTGAACGGTGCACGACGTCAACCCAACGAATAAGTATAATGGCTATGCTGGTAGCGAAATCACTTTCAAACTTTTATTTATTGTAATTTTGATGGAAATTTTATATATTCAGGTCAAGTGTATGGCTTTGATATAAATGTCTTCATGCAGCAGTAAATTTTTCTAGTGTTTCATCTAGAAGGATAAAAATTTCTTATTTATTTATTTAAGTGCCGTGTTTATAAATATGCGCAAAATTTGCTTATTTGTTCATTGTTGTTGATAAATTAATCATTATTACGTCCCTTGTATTTTAGCAAAGAATGGTCTAAATATATGCACAATGCTGAACTAAGATAAAGTTAAAAGTTGGTAGTTGGTATCCAACTTTATGATTGTGTGCATTTCAAGTATTATTTTCACATTATAATTAGGGCGATTGGCCGTTTTATATCTGGTCCAACCAACGGCAAATTTTTGGGCTGTTGGGCCGCGTGCAATCATTGAGCTTTTGAACACATTCTTTAAGGTATCTGTTTTGTAGCACCAAGTTGTATGGTCTTAAGTTTAAGCTTTGACATTTCTCAGGTACATAGTTTATTAGTAAACTGATTTGCAGGTACGTTAGTTTCTTGATCTTGTGTTTGAACCATGTCAACTTGACACGGTTTGCCAGGTTCCTTTTTAATTTTCTTTTGTAGAAATTTTAAACATTGGTCTTATATTGATTGTTATTTCCAGTGAACTTTACATTGCGTGCATTGTAACAGGTTAATTTTCATTTTGTTATCCCTTGAGTGTTGTATACAAGAAAGTTAGAATAATGCATTTAACAATTTGAGGTGTGCATTTATTAGAGGATCGGTTCTGTTTGCTTATTGAATGGATTCAGCCGAGTCTACTGTTGCTATGATAAGCGACAATTTTTCATTCATATATCTATTCTAAATTATGCGTTGGACAGTTATGCTTTTCAGACATCTTTGCTCAAGGCCGTGAATGAATATATCAGCCAGAAGAGGTGCTATGAAGCATCAATTAGCAACACAATTCAAATATAGGAAATATTGACCTGTCAAAGCAATACGCTGGTTATGTAATTCATTTTTTAGCTAGTTGAAGCCAGTGATTTTTGTAGGAAAATCTGAAGCTTCTTGTTTATTCAGGTCATACAAGGTAGTTGCAGTTATATGTCAGTTGCATCTCATTAAAAAATGAGGATGAATTAAGTAAGTCATCGATAAGCGGCCTCCACAAATCCTGTTGAAGCTGGAAAATAACCTAGCCGATGAGTATAGTTTGTTCATTTCTTATTTGGTTTGATAGGTGAGAAGGAAATTTTACTGGTTTTGTTTTGTTGCTTTGGTCATTAAAATAAAAGTCCGCGCCGATTCAATTGAAATGATCATATATGAGTATTCCGTTTTCAGTTTTCTATAAATATAACTGAGTTCATTTCTCATTTTTTCATGCTGAATTTCTTTTAGGTATACCAAACTGGTTTTAGATTCTGTCATTTAATATTCAAAATTGTGTCTAAAAATTCTTAAAGTTCAAAAGGTCATAGTTCATGTTTAGTGTCGTTTTCATGCTCATTGGAATGCTTAGATCTTTAACGATCTATTATGATCTCGTTTATAGTCGCGCTATGAAAGTTGAATTAGGTATAACAACACCTTATCCTTGGTCAGGCTTGGCAAGTAGTACGGTTTTCCGGTTTTGTAGTCCCTCGAAAACTCTAATATGTCTTGGGTAACTTCAGAATTCTATTTATGGGGTTCCAGTTAGCTATATTTTTCTGATTTCAATATTCGTGCGTTGATTTTACTTTTAGCAAGAACTCTAAACCGTTATGGATATTTTGTAATTATAAACAGATTGCTCATAATTTTGCTATTGTTTGCATTTCTTTTAGGAGTGAAAAGGTTTTCTCATAAAAAGTGAACTATTATGTTATGTATAGAACACCAGCATTTAAGTAATTTTAAGTCTGATGTGTTATTTATCATTATTGACATACAGTAATTTCCTTAAAAATGTATTAATCTTACTAAGATAAATGTTTTCTAGTCTAGAAGCAAACTCGGTGAACATATCAATCTCAATATTTGAGTTAGATCGGACAATTTTAAAACGATTTTGTAACGCGCGTTGTATACACATGTATGGATGGATAAAAATCCAGTGCCACCTTACTCATTAGAAGGCAAATGCGAAGAAAACTATTCGTAAATTAAATAGTAATATTGGGGAAAGCCTAGCTAATTCACTATTCATAGATAGAAGTTTGACTAGAGTTAGGTAGAAATTGGCATTGCTTTCCACTGCGAATATTTTGTATAAATTCTGTTGTTTGTCGTTAATTTGAAATGGAATTATTTTTCACCACTACAATTTAAAGTATGCTCATTAACTATTGCGACTTTCGGTCAAGTTAGAATGCGCTCCATTTTTCTTTTTTGAACAGAATTAGAAGATAACTATATAAATATGCTAACTACTTTGACTTTGTTGGGAAAATGTGTAAATCTATGCAAATCTCTAAACAAATATGTCCTGAATGACCTTAATCTTTATTAGTAGTTATCATCATGTTCAGTTAATGTCTAGCTAAGCCAGCTGAATTTTTAGAACGTGTCAACAAAACATACACACAATAGTATTTGAACCGGCTTTGATTGAACAAAGACCACCAATGAGTTAGCTAATAAGTGAGGGTATTTCATTTATTTCTGATATTTTCTCTCTGCAGAAAGTTGTATGTTAGTCAAGCATCCCTTTGCCTTCTCACCTATCTGTCAATCGATTCAAAATTTCCAACAGTGTATTTAAGTCTTCCTGAGATAAGTTAGGTACACTAAGTCGAACTATATTTTTGTCTTTATGCAAAAAATACTAGCGTTGTATAAGACAGACAATCTCTATGTAAAATTGTTGGTCGATTGAGTCAACTTCGTTATGACCAAAATTGCACTCATTACAGAAATGTATTGTTTATAAAACGATAAACTATGACAATAGTTTAATCTAATCGATTTGTTCTAATCGATTTTTCAATTTCAGTGATATCTTAACACTTTTTGGCGTGATCATTTCGAAGTGCTTTTTTCTTCATGAAAGTAAACACTTGTTCAATTTGAACCAAAAAATTCAAGTAAAATGTGGTTTATGGTTAAACTGGATGCATTTAGCTTCAGACTTTGAGACAGTGAAAAAATCATCTCACGTGCGATTTGCGCACCTATGGCAATGCATGAAACGTGGACTAGCAATTTGGAGGCACATAGATGGTTTATAAAAGAGATTTTGCATATTTTAAAATTAAGTGCATATTCATCATTAACAACAGAAGAAACCAGGTAACAAATTTTAACATCGCTATCACATAAATGAAATAAGTTTGAAACCTTGAGTTTTAAATGCGGAAAATAACAAATATAATTGTAAAGGGCAATCACAACATTAATATGACTTTCACAATGTTTCAAAGCTTAATTCAACTGCCATAATTCATAGTGTGATTAAATGGCTCCTTATACTGCCAAGCGAAAATATTGTTGTTCTATGATAAAACTAATTTTATCAAAGAAAATAAAGCTTGTTTAACGAGGATAAATTTCAATCTCCAAAGATAGCAATATTCTATAACAAAGAAATGGTACATTCGCGCATCTGAAACAACAACAAAAACAACAACAATATAATAATATTAATAATTATAATAATATTAGTAATACTAATATGGGTATTTACACGAGAAATAAAACTTGCGATATTTAAAAAAATTCCAACAAATTGTCTGAAGGATATATATATATATATACATATATATATATATACATACATATATATATATATACATATATATATACATATATATATATATATATATATATAATATATATATATATTTCTTAATGACTTTAGAGACGCATAATATTTTGCAATTAAGTTCATCATTAATTAAAATACCGCCTTTTGAACTGTCAAATAACCTATGCAAATAATCATTAACAGCGGACTGAATCGATATATAGAAATTAACACAGTTTTATTTACATTTGCTGGATTTTTTTCAAGTCAACTCAATACAATGAGCTCACTGGCTAATTTTAACATGATGTCCGTCTGGAAATTGTCGCAGCTCAACCAAACAGACAGAACTGAGTAAAGAACGACTAAAAATATAACTTCCCCAAACCATGTGGCTTGACTGATGTCCTTAATTCTAATAGTTCTGAAACAAAAGCGGAGCTCATGTCGAAGAGAACGCAATCACACAAGAAAAACAAAAACACCAAATTTTATGCCACATAAAGAAACGATTTGAATGCTTTGCACTTCCAGTTTTGCAAAGATCCGATTGATGCCCATTGCCAAGCACGCATCTTGTTCGACTTCGTGGTGGCTGGGTGATGATTTGGTACTTTCCTTCGAAGGTTTCAACCTCGTTCATACTAACCACTGGAAATGAGGTGAGATCTAATCCTAGTTGTTCCCGGGGTTAGTCTGAACGATTTTCAAGCCATCGGAGGAAAGGGGCGAATCAACAAACATCAACCTCGAAGACGATCTCGATGTGTATTTGAAAATGGGAGTCAATTTTAATCTTTGTGAAATCGACACTGCAAGGCGACAACCCACGATCGAAACTCGAGGTAATTATCAATGTGACGCCTGGACTGCGTAATCTTTCAAAGTGTTTTGAATGCTGTTTCCTTGGCACTGTATAGACATGACGAACAGACCTCTGTCTCAAAATACGAAGAAGTATTAAATTGAAAAAGGCAGTATTTGTTTTTTTTCTTCAGGAATGAAGCACCATATTTTACTGTAACACCACCAAGTGAATTGTTTAATTTATGTCAAAATCTATATGGTGGCCATAATAGACCACAAAAACAAATCCGAAGTTTCGCTTTTAAGCTTACTATTCCATCTATGACAAATTCCTGTCCAAGCGGTAGTTATAAATGAAATATAAATTGAAAAAATCATATTATCCGTCAAATTGCGACAGGATTGGCATAAAGCTCTTTATTTAACTATGCATTGATCGATATGCAAAAACAATCTAGCGCAACTTTATTCAATTTTACAGCTAAGGAGTTAATTCATCAAACGTTATGTAGCCGTAAAATAAAGCGAATTACATGTCAAGCGGGAACATGAAACCTGTGCTTTTTAAATTGACGATAAATGCCAGTTACAAAAACAGAATAATTTAAAATATACGATTTCGTCATTGACATTGAAGTATCTGCTGTGTAAGACTGAGCATAAAACTCTTGTGTCGTTATAGTGCAGGATGACTTTAAAAGCTGCTACTGAATTTAAAACTTCATAATTTGAATATTGTATATTTGGCCATGCACATTTTGAAGGTTACAGCTAAAGAACCAACATTCGCATCGATAGCATGAATTAAAATCTGAAGCTAGCTCTGGTAAATAATGAAGAACGTCAGATTAAGACTGGCTTATTCGTGGGTTTATCATTTTTCTAATTGCTAATTAATCATTAAAAATGCAGTCCTTCTAAATTTCACCCCCAACTATTCTTTTGATTTTACATCTCTTAGCGCTTTGAACGCATATTAAAGGACTTCAATTTTCTTTTTTAATACTGCTTATTCTTATTTTAAAGAAATACAAAAATTTCTTGTCTAACCGTCACTTTTTTTGTATATCTAAATTAAGCTTCTTAATTTATTGCATAGAATTTTTGTGTCTTTCCCCCCAGTCTACCTATTGAGATCATTCTAGTGATACAGCATATCAAATGTCAAGAATAAATAATTAGTCTGATGCGTGCAAGGGTTAAATTATTGTCTATTGAATGCTGCTTCATTTGGATGTACGTAATTGTGTATTAATTATATTCAACTGAATCTTTTTAGTTATGTCTACACATGCAAATGCACAAACGTGACGTGCGTTTATTTCATGTTATTTCAAGCCAATTCTGAGTAAAACATGAATGATTTGAATTGAAATTTGACACATTCATAGGTCGATCAGATTTCGTATTTTATCAGTTAAACTGGCATGTGGTTTTGACGAATGCTCCTGATTTATTGATCTCCCCTTACGCGAAAATGTGTTACACCATTTCACGAGTAGTTTATAAAACAAACAATCCAACGCACACAAATGTTAAATTCTTATTCAGCCACTCCAGTCTCACTTAGTGTGAAGAACATAACGGTTACGGAAAAGCACCCACACACAAACACACACAAATATACGCAAGAAAGTGACACGTGGCTATTTAGAGAAGTATAAATAATATGGTTAGAGAAAATATCGTGCTTGCTTCATTAGTTTGTTTTGTAAAACTGGTGAGGATGGACTAACTGAAGAAGACGGCAGCCGCAATATATTGGACAATGTAAACAATTGGAAACAGCTCTGCGTTAATCAAAACGCTGAGAGGTAAATTCTCATCGACATTTAAATAATGTCTACCACCAGTCGCAACGCACTGACGCGCATCGACCTTCCATGATCATCGTCAGAGTACGACGACAAATTGACTAGCGAGGATTAAACCGCATTACATATATATTGAAAGCAAAATTACATTTGCGGCTCTCATATCCAGCTGTTATGCATAAATAGTACTTCACTAGAAATGTCGGCTGCGCAACTTCTATGCATTCACGAATATTAGCTGTATGTAGCTTTTGCCATATATATATATAAATATATATATATATATATAAATATATATATATATATATAGAAATACGAATTAAACAATATTTGATTACGTGGGTGTTCGTAATATGTCCTTAATTCAAGTTTGCGAGCTTGAAGTTAACACCAATCCCTTTGTATTTAACCAGTCGTCGAACAACATAACAAAACTACCACCAGTCGCAACGCACCGACGTGTTTCGACCTTCCATATTAGATATGCGGCTCTCAAATCTAGTAGTCATGCATACATTGTACGTGACAGGAAATGTCGGCTGCACAATTTCTATGCAGTCACGAACATTAGCTAATTGTATATTTCGCCGCACACACATATATATATATATATATATATATATACATATACATATATATATATGTATGTATATATACATATATACATATATGTATATAATGCAGTTTGATCTTCGCTAGACAGTTTGCCGTCGTACTCTTATGATGATCATGGAAGTCAAAACGCGTCAGTGTGTTGCGACTGGCGGTAGTTTTGTTATGTTGTTCGACGACTGGTTAAACACAATGGGATTGGTGCTTAATTCAAGCTCGCAAACTTGATTTAAAGAACTATACCGTCACAGAAAAGTAATTACTGGCCGTACGATGGACACTACGTTAGTTTAGGTATTTTGTCATCGGTTGACATATAAACATCTTTACCGAACATAAAACACTAGTGCGTTGGCGATCACCGTGTAATGAGAAGAAATGATAACTCAGAGCCATTGAAGAGCTCAACGAATACATTGCAAATATTCGTCATAAAGCCGCGATCGAGAATCAGGCAGCCGATTTGCTCAGTATAATTTCCGCTGTACGAATTTCGCCACTTATCAATGTCTCTGACGAACATGGAAATGGTGCCACATGCCAGAAAAATGTCAATCAGTTAAAAAACTGAACAGTGGTGTCCGCACCATATAAAGCGTTTAGCCTGCAAAACGGCCTATTGGTGCGGAAGAAGGACAAACAGTGCAATGGTTTGTGCCGGAGTTTAAACTAACAGAAATGATGGCCTTCTGACATAAATCGTTGCAACATCCCGGCGTCGAGCGCCCCATTGAGACATTGGAGTCGCGATTTTATTTGCCTGACATGTACAAAAAACAGTGCACTAAATGTCAACTCTGTAAACCATAATAAGAGAAAAGGTGGCCCGATTGCTTTCAACATCACTTCACGTAACTAGGTTCTGCATATTGACCTGGTATGTCCACTGCCGGTAGCTGGTGGCGAGAGAGCTCATATATTTTCAATGGTCGATAAGTTTACCCGATGAATCAAAATTTTACCACTGAAGAAAATCGCAACAGAAAAGATTATAAAGTGCATAGAATAGCGATGGCTCGGGTGATTTGGAGCACCAAAAGTTATTGTTACCGAACAGGGTGCACAGTTGGAGTTGAGAAAATTTAGTCAGTGGTGCAAGGAATTTGACATAAACATTCCAGCGCAGCTACTTACCACCCGCAGACCAGCACGACGGCTGGGTGAGCACACCGGACGATGAAAGAGGTACTGCAATGTCGGTTACACGAGTCTTTAGGGTCCTTGAAAGACAAATTATGGTTTGTCGAGCAGGTCATGCAATTGACAGTATCAACAACTACAGGATTCGCTTCAAAACCCATGGTCTATAGAGGAAATATTAGACTTCCAGGTGAACCCGTAATCCCATAGCTGATATTTAGGAGCGCCTAAACTGACAAATGAATATATGGGCGCCACACAGCGACAACCTCATGCAAGAAGACCTACACGCACTCGCTTAAAGTTGGGCGACTATGTCCTGTTTGTAGAGGTCGAGCCCATGGCACTGCAGGCTGTCAATAATGGACCCTATCGTGGGAAAAGTGTCGTTAACATGCCCGATGGACCAAGTGCTGTCGCACTTTATCGTTTATGCAGGGTACAAATGCCGATTCCTGAGGCGATGAGGAAGATGAAGCAATAGCCCCCATGGAGACTTAGAACGCACCAAGAGTCTTATATAGGACTGGCATTATTTCAACATAAAGTCCTCGCAGAAGCGCCCGTATTACGATGAAGCAGTCAGTACAATAACGGAAGCAGACTTAGAGTCGCAGAATTGAACATAAATAATAAATATATGTGAATTTGTTTTACTGAATCGATGCCTATTATCCAAGCAAAATCCTATATATAATTTATGAAAAATAAAGCGTGTGTTAAGTTTGCAAATGCCTTTTGATGGTTTGGAAACGTTGATTATATGACTGACTGCACAAATGAACAATTTGACGGCAGAAATCTGATGGAATCCGCATAAACGACCCAACCAATATAGGTGGAATCAACACGATGAATGTAAAATTCTCTTTAATTGGAAAAGCTGATGCATATCCCAAGAACCCAATTTAATGAGTAACAACGTTATGGTTTATAGCAAATTTAGAGGCTCCATTTAGCAGGAGTTTAAAAGTGGTGAATGCGTTTATTTACTGGAAGACGTATACGATTTTTAAACTCCAATATCGAACGTTATTTGCTTCTATGTATGGTGGGTTTGGTCGCAGAGCTGCCTCCTACGGATGACTTCGCATTCACGCGATCGACAAGCTCCAATAGGATTGCGTCAGCCAGTCATAATGATATTTCATGCCCAGCATGCTCTAAACATACAAAATTCAAATTCAAAACAAATAGTGCTTTCAAAGCAAATTTATTAATTTTATATTGTATTGAATTAGATACAGCCAAGAATAGCAAAAATTCTGTAGGTGCATCTGAGGTATATACATAAATTTTACAGTTGTTAAAATTTCTAAAGTTTGACAATTTGCTCAAAGACTTTAAACTCTTCATTTTATATGCAGTTTATATGGGCGTATTTAAATTACCTTATTTCTATGAAATTTTATATTCATATGATTGGAAAATATGATCCAGTCTTCAAATCAAGTTTACGAGCATGAAGTAAAGAAAAATACCATTATATTATACCAGTCGTCGAACAAAATAGCAAAAAAATTATTATAATCAAGGTTGCGGTCTTGATATAAACACCTGACCAAATAATTACTTACATATATTAGTATAAACTAAGAATTGTATAGTGTAGAAAAGGCAATTCATCCAGTATACCGGTTTCTACACTATAAAATTCTTAGTTTATACTAACATATGTAAGTAATTAATAGGTCAGGTATTTATATCAAGACCGCAACCTTGATTATAATAATTGTTATCACCACCCGCGCAACCAATGTTCGTTTAATAACATAGCAAAACTACTGCCATTTACACGTACTGGTGCGTTTCAGTTTTTCATGATAATCATCAGAGTATGACTGGAAACTGAATAGTGCGGATTAAACCGTAATTCATAAATATGGAAAGCAACATTAGATACGCGACTCTCACTTCTAGTAGTCTCCAATACAGTGTACTTGATTAGATATGTCGACTGCACAATTTCTATGCAGTTACGAACATTAACTTTTTGCAACTTTCACCTCATATATATAGCTAATACAATTATCTGTTCAATAACTGCGCGGGTGGTAAGAAGAAGTATTTAAATCAAGTTTGTGAGTTTTTAACTTGCTATCGAACAACATAGCTAAACTACAGTTAGTCGCATGTTCTCACGCGTTACGACCGTCTATCATCATCATCATCATCATCATCATCAGAGTACGACAACAAACTGACTACGAGTATCAAATCGCATAACATATATATCGAAAGCAAAACTAGATATACGGGTCTCACCTCTAGAAGTCTTGCATACATTTTACTTGACTGGAAATGTCGATTGCATAATTTCTATGCAATCATTGAAAATAACATTTTTCAGCTTAAGCCCCCTCCGATATACACATGTATATATATATATATATATATATATATATATATATATATATATATATAATAAGAATAATCATTGGAAAAGCGGGTGGTGGCATTTGCATTGCAGTTTAATCCTCGTTACTCAGTCTGTAGCCGTGCCCTGACAATTATCACGAAAGGTGTAAACGCGTCAGTACGTGTGATTGACGATAGTTTTACTATGTTTTTCGTCGACTGGTTTAATAAAATGGGATTGGTGTTTTCTGCAAGCTGGCACAGTTTGTGTAAACAGATAATTCTGCCTTTCTGCTTTTTTAGAGATACAATAAAATGAAATTGAAAATATGTGACATAGTATTCTTCTGTAACCTCTTCTGAGATCAACATATTTAGTATTGTGGTGTTATTAGTTTAAAATTTATTCTAAGAATTGGGTCTGGCACATGGTGTGCCTTACAACAGATTAGCTCATATTCGACTAGATTAATATATGAAAGTCAGCCTGACCAAAATTGTCAGTCATTTTTATGCAGGTTTTCATGTTCATATGTTATTGATTATAAGGAATCAGTACTACACTCAACACACGTACTTTAGCTAGCTTTTTGTGCAGGACAGTTTGATTGCTGCGAAATGTTAGCCGATATATGCCTTCTTTATGCTATATTTGTACATTTTGTCAAACGTATTTTATTTTAAACAGTGCGTTACGACTGGCGGTAGTTTTGTTATGTTGTTCGACGACTGTTTAAATACAATAGGATTGGTGTTTACTTCAAGCTCGCAAACATGATTTAAAGAATGGAAGAATCGTGCTGATTCGTTGTTCAACGTCGTGTTACTTGCGACGAACATACTCGAAATAAATCAAATGCTATGCTGCTGAATGTTGCTGAAGCACTCTTAACTGGACACTTCGTAAATCGATTCATATTTGCATAAAATACATTATGCAACAATATTGAAAATATGAAAATGCACTTTCAAAAGCGTAAAGTAGTATTGCAAATGTTTTATCCCATCTAAGGACAATGATCGTAGGATTGTTAGTCTTCAGTTATACAAAATGTTTACTACCGGATATTAATTTAAAAAATAAATTAAAAATTTCACGTTATCGCCTTTGCTCCATCTGGTCAACGTGTTTTACTAGAGATATGAACCAAAAAGGACCTTCTGTTTAAACAGAAAAATGTCCACATCGACAAATTTACACATTGCGTAATTGTTCACCAGGCTGATTGCAAAATGAGATAGATTGTAGGCAAAGCATTATTATCATTACATGCAGCCGACATTTCCAGTCAAGTTCAATGTATGCAAGACTGCTAGAGGTGAGAGCCGCATATCTAAATTTGATTTCCATATATATTCAATGCGGTTTGATCCTCGATAGTCAGTTTGCCGTCGTACTCTGATGATGATCATGGAAGGTCGAAACGCGTCAGTGCGTTGCAGCTGGCGGTAGTTTTGTTATGTTGTTCGAGACTGGTTAAATACAATGGGTTGGTGTTTACTTCAAGCTCGCAAACTTGATTTAAAGAATTGTTACCACCACCCGCGCAATCAATTATTGTTTAATTGTATTGCCTATATATGTATATGTGGCGAAAGCTGCAAACAGTTAATGTTCGTGACTGCATAGAAATTGTGCAGCCGACATTTCCAGTCAAGTTCAATGTATGCAAGACTGCTAGAGGTGAGAGCCGCATATCTAAATTTGATTTCCATATATATTCAATGCGGTTTGATCCTCGATAGTCAGTTTGCCGTCGTACTCTGATGATGATCATGGAAGGTCGAAACGCGTCAGTGCGTTGCAGCTGGCGGTAGTTTTGTTATGTTGTTCGTAGACTGGTTAAATACAATGGGGTTGGTGTTTACTTCAAGCTCGCAAACTTGATTTAAAGCATTGTTACCACCACCCGCGCAATCAATTATTGTTTAATTGTATTGTCTATATATGTATATGTGGCGAAAGCTGCAAACAAGTTATGTTCGTGACTGCATAGAAATTGTGCAGCCGACATTTCCAGTCAAGTTCAATGTATGCAAGACTGCTAGAGGTGAGAGCCGCATATCTAAATTTGATTTCCATATATATTCAATGCGGTTTGATCCTCGATAGTCAGTTTGCCGTCGTACTCTGATGATGATCATGGAAGGTCGAAACGCGTCAGTGCGTTGCAGCTGGCGGTAGTTTTGTTATGTTGTTCGTAGACTGGTTAAATACAATGGGGTTGGTGTTTACTTCAAGCTCGCAAACTTGATTTAAAGCATTGTTACCACCACCCGCGCAATCAATTATTGTTTAATTGTATTGTCTATATATGTATATGTGGCGAAAGCTGCAAACAGTTAATGTTCGTGACTGCATAGAAATTGTGCAGCCGACATTTCCAGTCAAGTTCAATGTATGCAAGACTGCTAGAGGTGAGAGCCGCATATCTAAATTTGATTTCCATATATATTCAATGCGGTTTGATCCTCGATAGTCAGTTTGCCGTCGTACTCTGATGATGATCATGGAAGGTCGAAACGCGTCAGTGCGTTGCAGCTGGCGGTAGTTTTGTTATGTTGTTCGATGACTGGTTAAATACAATGGGATTGGTGTTTACTTCAAGCCCGCAAACTTGATTTAAAGAATTGTTACCACCACCCGCGCAATCAATTATTGTTTAAATTGTATTGCCTATATATGTATATGTGGCGAAAGCTGCAAACAGTTAATGTTCGTGACTGCATAGAAATTGTGCAGCCGACATTTCCAGTCAAGTTCAATGTATGCAAGACTGCTAGAGGTGAGAGCCGCATATCTAAATTTGATTTCCATATATATTCAATGCGGTTTGATCCTCGATAGTCAGTTTGCCGTCGTACTCTGATGATGATCATGGAAGGTCGAAACGCGTCAGTGCGTTGCAGCTGGCGGTAGTTTTGTTATGTTGTTCGACGACTGGTTAAATACAATGGGATTGGTGTTTACTTCAAGCTCGCAAACTTGATTTAAAGCATTGTTACCACCACCCGCGCAATCAATTATTGTTTAATTGTATTGTCTATATATGTATATGTGGCGAAAGCTGCAAACAGTTAATGTTCGTGACTGCATAGAAATTGTGCAGCCGACATTTCCAGTCAAGTTCAATGTATGCAAGACTGCTAGAGGTGAGAGCCGCATATCTAAATTTGATTTCCATATATATTCAATGCGGTTTGATCCTCGATAGTCAGTTTGCCGTCGTACTCTGATGATGATCATGGAAGGTCGAAACGCGTCAGTGCGTTGCAGCTGGCGGTAGTTTTGTTATGTTGTTCGAGACTGGTTAAATACAATGGGGTTGGTGTTTACTTCAAGCTCGCAAACTTGATTTAAAGCATTGTTACCACCACCCGCGCAATCAATTATTGTTTAATTGTATTGTCTATATATGTATATGTGGCGAAAGCTGCAAACAGTTAATGTTCGTGACTGCATAGAAATTGTGCAGCCGACATTTCCAGTCAAGTTCAATGTATGCAAGACTGCTAGAGGTGAGAGCCGCATATCTAAATTTGATTTCCATATATATTCAATGCGGTTTGATCCTCGATAGTCAGTTTGCCGTCGTACTCTGATGATGATCATGGAAGGTCGAAACGCGTCAGTGCGTTGCAGCTGGCGGTAGTTTTGTTATGTTGTTCGTAGACTGGTTAAATACAATGGGGTTGGTGTTTACTTCAAGCCCGCAAACTTGATTTAAAGCATTGTTACCACCACCCGCGCAATCAATTATTGTTTAATTGTATTGTCTATATATGTATATGTGGCGAAAGCTGCAAACTAGTTAATGTTCGTGACTGCATAGAAATTGTGCAGCCGACATTTCCAGTCAAGTTCAATGTATGCAAGACTGCTAGAGGTGAGAGCCGCATATCTAAATTTGATTTCCATATATATTCAATGCGGTTTGATCCTCGATAGTCAGTTTGCCGTCGTACTCTGATGATGATCATGGAAGGTCGAAACGCGTCAGTGCGTTGCAGCTGGCGGTAGTTTTGTTATGTTGTTCGAGACTGGTTAAATACAATGGGATTGGTGTTTACTTCAAGCTCGCAAACTTGATTTAAAGCATTGTTACCACCACCCGCGCAATCAATTATTGTTTAATTGTATTGTCTATATATGTATATGTGGCGAAAGCTGCAAACAGTTAATGTTCGTGACTGCATAGAAATTGTGCAGCCGACATTTCCAGTCAAGTTCAATGTATGCAAGACTGCTAGAGGTGAGAGCCGCATATCTAAATTTGATTTCCATATATATTCAATGCGGTTTGATCCTCGATAGTCAGTTTGCCGTCGTACTCTGATGATGATCATGGAAGGTCGAAACGCGTCAGTGCGTTGCGGCTGGCGGTAGTTTTGTTATGTTGTTCGACGACTGGTTAAATACAATGGGATTGGTGTTTACTTCAAGCTCGCAAACTTGATTTAAAGCATTGTTACCACCACCCGCGCAATCAATTAATGTTTAATTGTATTGTCTATAGGCTACATGCAATCAAGAAATATGCAAGGCTTAACGAGTTTTGGTATTCCCCCTACGCTTTAAATATTACTAGTAGCGTACATTCAACAGCGCTTAGATTCAAGAATGCTAAGAATTCACTTGGTGACAATTTAAATCATGATAAAATCTGGTGTAGATTTTTTTAAATTTTAGACCAACATAAACACAAGAAAACCAACATTGGTTAAGCAGACGATGTCAACAGGTAATATAATCAAGTTTGCGATCTTGGTATAAATGGCTGACCCGTTTACAACTTACATTTGTCAGTAAACTAAGAATTGTATAGTGTAGAAAAGGCAATTCATCTAGTAGACCGGTTTCGTTCTTATTGGGAACTCATCACGTACTGGTCCAGAATTTGCCGCGGACAGGGCTCAAATCTGGGGACGTGTGCTATTGAATTTGGTGATCTAACAATTGAGCCACCCTGCCGCACACTACACACAATTCTAAGTTACATACTAACTAATGGAACTAGGTTAGTCAATTTTACAATTTGATGGAGCTCATACGGCATCCATTTAAAACAAAGTAACAACTAACCATACCCAATCTGTCATTACTGAACAGACACCACACTATATGGAGAAATGGTATTGAAATGAACATTTATATAATTAAACGAACATTGGTTGATATAAACACCTGACCCCTTCGTAATAAAAAAACTGCATTAATTTTTTTAGTGAATACCTTGCGGTCTATAAAACGACATGAACAGTAAACTGTATAACAAGAACAAACTTTCGAAATTTAAGGTATGCATCACATTTAACACATTGAAACTGGAAAGATAAAGTACACCTTTTCCCATATCTCTTATTATTTACAATTTCAAATGCTTGTGTGCTAGCACAAATGACGCACGCAGTTGTTTGGTTGTTCCATTATTTCACTCTCTCCACATATTTATATATATGTATATGTATATGTATATGTATATGTATATGTATATGTATATGTATATGTATATATATATATATATATATATATATATATATATATATATATATATATATATAAACCACACTCATTGAATAAACATTTTTTTAAATGTGTTTATTTTGTGAAAATATTTTGATAAAGTATTCCATCTCTCATAGGACTGCCTCAAAAGTAATATGCATAAATTAGA
>JAQBSW010010258.1:0-25058 GCA_029291075.1 Eudiplozoon nipponicum
TATATATATATATATATTATTTCTCCGCCACAAACATTATCTAACTGTTACACGACTGTTCTAGGAAGATTAACTTATGTACGAAAATTAACAGTATTCATAATCTAACATAACGAGCATCAATAAACTCAAAATCGTATTCTGTGCATAAAAGAATAAAATGACTAAACACTATTCGTGATACATATAAGATTAAAATTACTCTGAATATAGCCATGTTACATCACCCGCCGACTTATTAGTTGGTGGCGGGTAATGCTACATATGGGCGTGCACTGTTTGTATTCAAGCTCGAACATAACCTAAGCATTGCATAAGTTAGCAAATTCAAATAATTAAGTTAACCGGACTCATTCACTTTCGGCCCTCATCAAGTACTTACTAAAGTTGCAGCTGACGAAATTTTAATCAAGGGGTATTTTAATACAGAGTCTTTCCGCTAATTTACTACACGACACAAGTCGCGCACTGCATGCAAATTTCATTTTTATACCGACATACGTGTGTGGCCAGTATTTGTTTCAGGCAGACAATTTCGATATCGATGTTGACATGAGGTTTCAACTTGCTGCACCATATCTTAGTGTAATACAACACACATGCCACCGGCGGAAGTAATTAAAATATTCAGCTAATATATAATGTGATTTGTATGCAATTTTGGGCTTCTTTTGGTATTCAATATATGAAACCTGGCCGGAATGGCAACCGCGCCAATTACGGCAACTACTTCATAAGTTATCAATCAGAACGTTAATGAAATTCATTTGCTATCTTGTGCATTGTCAAATTCATACCAACAAATATATATATATATATATCATATATATATATATATATAGTCTATCAATTATATATAAATTAAATGCCCCTTCCCTTGATGGACTGGTTTCTGTCTTGGAATGGCAGATTTCGTGTAGCTAGTTAGAAATTTAAGTTGAAAGCTTATAGAATAAGGTGGTAGGGAAGACTGATTAAAGAGCAGAGGTTAGTTGTGCCTGTTAAGTAATGACGGATTTGGGATGGTTAGATGGAACATTTGTTCAAAATGGATGCATTGTGAGCGGCATCTAAAACAAAAAAAGAAAAATAACCAAGTTACATTAGTTAGTATATAACTGAAAACTCTTTGAAGTGTGCGGTAGGGTTGCTCAGTGGTTAGAGTAACAGATTCCGAAGCAGACGAGCCCAGGTTTGAGCCCTGTCCACGGCAAATTGTAGCCAGTACGTGATGAGTTCCCAATAAGAACGAAACCTGTCTACTGGATGAATTGCCTTTTCTACACTATACAATTCTTAGTTTATACTGACAAAATATAAGTACTTACTGTGTCAGGTGTGTATATCGTGTCCCCAACCTGGATAATAGTAAATGTTATCACCGCACGCACAACAAATGTCCGTTTAATCAACTCGAGTAGTCTCGCGTAAATTGTAATTGACTGGAAGTGTCGGCTGCTCCATTTTTATGTAGTCACGAAAATTCACCTTTTGCAGCTTTTGTCACGCATATATATAGGTATTACAATTACACAATCATTGTTTGCACGGATGGTGAATACAATTTTTTTAAATAAAGTTTACAAGCTTGAAGTAAACACCAATCTAATTGTATTTAACCACTCATCGAACAACATAGCAAAACCACTGTCCTTCACACGTACTGACCTTTTCGAATTTCCTTGACCATCATCAGAGTACGACGGCAAACTGACTAGCAAGGATCAAATTGCAATACAAAATTAGATATAAAGAAAAGAAATAAAAATTGTTACTATCACACGCGCAATTATTGATTTTTAAATTTTATATATATATATATATATATATATATATATAACATTTAAACAATCAATGATTACGTTAGTAATAGCAACATATTTTTCTATTTCGATTCTTTATATCTAATTTTGCATTACGATTTGATCTTTGTTAGTCAGTTTGCCGTCGTACTCTGATGATGATCATGGAAGGTCGAAATGCGTAAGCCCGTGTGACGGACTGTAGTTTTGCTGTGTTGTTCAACGTGTGGTTAAATAAATTTGGATTGGTGTTTACTTCAAGATGGCAAGCTTGATATAAAGTATTGTTACCGCCACCCACGCAATTAATTATTGATTAATTGTATTACATTTATATCGTTTGAATTAACCAAAAATATCAAAGGCAATTGTATTTGGTTCAATAAATTGTGTTCCATTGGGCTACTTATTCATGCCAGTTGTTTTAAAATGATATTATGTTGACAATTAAAGGATATTTTAGCATTTCCATTGTGTGTTGCTTACATTTTATCTAACTCCTGAATACACGTTTATTTAAGTAAGCATAGCAACAAGGTGCTGTCTAAATTTTAACTCGCCTAGCGCACAATGGAATTAGTTGAAATTCAATTCCACTTCTATTTGTTGGACTTGTCATTTTGTATTATTTGTGTTGGCTTGTTGGTTAGTTTTTGCTTGATAAATGCAAATATCACACACTAAACTGCCTTAACACACGCTAAGTTACCAAAGTTGTAAATTCAAACAAAAGTCGTACTGGATACAATCTGTGGTCCGTTAGCCAGTGGGTTAATATTTGGTTTCTTATTTCCAAATACTCCATGTACATATAAACCAATTTTACTAAGCACAATGTAGGCAGCGAATTTCCAGACAAACACGGGCGGATTGCTGTAAAATAAACTGTTTTTTTCAGAAAATTATTTCAACGAAGCATAGCTGACCTTAACGGAAGCCTTTCATGTGTTGCGTTTTTCTCTCATAGTTTCCATAATGAATTGTTAATCGAGTTTTGATTAGGTAGTTCTATTTAGTTTTTGAACCAAAATTAACATTGTCGGACGTTAAATGACATTGGAATTATAATTAGATTATTTGTTTAAGCTCGCAAAACATGAATAATACTCTGTAGGGCAATAGCAACCAACATTTGCCTTGTAATTAAGCATATTTTCACAATCCAGGCGATGTGTCATACGAAGACATAGATAATTTAAGAAAATCAAAGCGTATTTCTTGAAATATTAGGCATCGAAAACCTAGTAAATAATTAAATTATGTATAACTGGAGGACACGCCAAAATCAGCTTGAGCATGAATTTTTGCTCTCCGTGTCCTAAGTGAACATGCATTTGACGAGGTACGCCGAGCCAAGGCCTTTGGAGAGGAAAAGACTCATTTAGAAAAGCAGCAAGTTCGTATAGATTATCTTGATTCCAGCTCGATAATCCGCATTGAAGCACAGCCATGAGGTCTTCTTTAGGCCTCCCTACCGATATTGGGATAAACAGATTACACCAAGTGGGAGTCCCAGTGGTAGTTGAGAGATCATCTTGTTTTGAAATTTCTTTAATTTTTACACATGCCACGGCCAAATTCGTAAGTGCTGCGGAACGCTCTTTTCCCGCAAATTTTACTCGGAAGAAAATCGAACTCCTTCACCTCAACACATGTTTGCAATCGTTTCAATTTCTGAAACATATAAATTGACTACTAAAGCTGCCGTCGCGTAGACAGCATTATAAACCAATGAAATCTCCGTGTGAAGCTTAGGAAGCAGCCAGCTAAACACGAGGATGCCTTGATCATAATAAAATTTACTACACTTTATTCTTCATCTAGCTGCCATACGATAAAAGTTCCTGGCCGAATCTAGCTAAGTAGTGATGATAGATTTTGCTGTGCTGTCTCTCTTCATCTCATTATATATATATATATATATATATATATATATATATATATATATATATATATATATATTACTCGTACAATGCGTTGACCTCGCTACAAAGTTTGTTGTCGTACTCTGATGTTGATAGTGAAAAGTCGAAACGCTTCAGTTCGTGTGACTGAAGGCAACTTGTCTATGGTGTTCGATGTCTGGTTAAATACAATCGAATTAATATTTAATTACAGCATAAAACATTTCATTCTAATTTTTTCCTGTTTCTGATTTGGACGACATCCCAATATATAAATTTATCACATGTTTCCTTTACAATCGTTAGTTTGAATTCACTCTTGATTAGCCAAATTTAAAAAAAATTATCATGATTCCAAATAAGTAATGTATCATCAAAGAATTGACCCTACTGTTATGTCCACCTATGTTGGATGGTCCACGTACATGTATGTCGTCAGTGTTTATTATTAGCGTATCGTCTAGACGAGCCTTAATTAGGCCTAATTCTGCAGTTAAATTATTCATTTGAGAAGTCAATGCCTGAATCAACGTTTCCAACTCATCAGAAGACATTTTAAATGTACCACAAATGCTTTATTTTTACTCAATTATATATAGAATTTTGCTCGCACAACGAGCATCGATTTAATAAAACAAATTTACACATTAATTAATTTATGTTCACTTCAGCTCGAAGTCTGCTTTTCTCATTGGGCTGACTGCTTCATTCTTATACGGGCGCTTCTGCGAGGAATTTCTGTTGAAATAATGTCTGCCCTAGATAAGACCCTTTGTTCATTATTTGTCTTAAAGATGGCCATTGCCACACCTACAATACTTTAAATCAAGATTACGTGCTTGATGTAAACACAAATTTCATTGAATTTAACCAGTTGTCGAACAACATAACAAACCTACCGCCAGTCACACGCACTGATGCGTTACGACCTTCCATGATCATCATCAGAGTATGACGGCCAACCGACTAGCTAAGATCAAACCGTATCGCATATGTATGGAAAACAAAATTAGATATTCGGCTTTCAGCTCTAGTAGTCTCGCATACATTGAACTTGACTGGAAATGTCGGCTGAACAATTTCTATGCAGTCATGAACAATAATTGTTTACAGATTTTTACCCTCACACACACACACATATATATATATATATATATATATATAGGTAATACAATTAAACAATAGTGATTGCGTGTTAGCGGGTAGTACAATTCTTGGAAGGCCGAAACAAGTCAGTGCGTGCGACTGGCGTTAGTTTTCTTATGTTGCTCAACGACTAGTTAAATACAACGGGATTGGTCTTTACTTCACGCTCGCAATCTTGATTTAAATAATTGATATCACCACCCGTGCAATCATTTATTATTTAATTGAACATACAATTTGGTATTTATGGTTGTCAATTCTAAGAGGTTTTTCTCTATATAATGCATGAAGATATTTTCTATCGGATCTGGCAATGATAGCCCCTCAGTTCATGCATTGAATCGATTGATTCTCATTTTCATGTACGCGTTGAGTTCAGCTTCGTGAAGGCTGATTGGTGATTCCATTCCTCAATCCGAAGATGTAATCCTTCGAAGTGATGATAGCACGAAGCTGAACTCAGTGCGCACTTGCAAATTAGGATCAATCGGATCTTTGCTGGACTGAATATTTAAATCAACCACCCAAAGAAGAAAATCGTGAATACGTTAACTGGGATGCGAAACAGAGATCAACAACTTTCAATGAGTCTCATTTAAAAACTAATAATTTGCTTACTAATTACATTCTTAAGAATGAAATAGGTAGGTAAATCCTCTCCATAATGTTTCACTGGAATTTTAATTCTTTCTAATGCTAACAGATGATAAATCAAGAAATGTCGAATAGATCCAGCATATTGGTCGATGATATATTGGTGTACATCAATACCACATCTAAGCTTGCCAACTTATCGTTATCAATTTGATCAAATTTATCGGTAATCCCAACGAAGTAGTATGAATTAATCAATACGCAGCTTAAGAAATACGCATATTTCCTTATTGCGCCACATAGTAAACAATACAATTCCAGCGCAAATCCATCAATATGTGTCCGTTTGTTGCCATAGGCTTGATCCAGTTCACCATTAGCAATCATATTTTTTCCCAATAATTTAACAACTCTTTGTAGCATTTTGCAACATTGTATTAGGAGTTGCATAACTAGTAACAAATTAGTTCAAATATGACCAGAAGGATTAACCAAAGTCAACGTGAACGGAAATTTTAATCTCCGCCACAAATAGTGTCCTTTTAGCATATCAGTAGAGTCCTTACTTATTTAGACGTAAACTTCTATATTATCTAGTAGTTCATATATCTCAACATTATAATCAGGTTTCTGATCAGATACGTTGTTCCTCCTCAGTCTGCTTTAAAGCATATCACATTGTTTGGTATTAACTCAATTCTGATATTTTTAAAATCCTACTTGGGTTTAAGTTTTTTATATTCGGGATCAAACAAAATTGTGGCTGTATTTAAAAAAAATTTAAAACCATCTTTGTTTGATAGGATTTGCGCTGTTTTAACATCCTCAGATATTATACAATATTTTGGCTATTTCTCTCTCTGGTACGTGCAATATCAATAAAACCATTTATACATTTAAACTCTCTGAGTGTAAACAGGAATTTAACGAAAGTCATCTTTCAGTTTACTTCTTAATCACTTATTATTTGGGTTCCTTACAATCAAGATTACGAGCTTGAAATAAGCACCAATCCCATTGTGTTTAACCAGTCCAACAATATAGTAAAACTACCGTCAGTCACACGTAATTGCTATGCCATTGGACTGGTTATATACGATGAGAATGGTGTTTATTTCAAGCTGGCAAACTTGATTAAAGAATTGTTCTCACCACCCGCTCAATTAATGATTTTAAAAATTTTATAATTTGAGTTTCCCAAAATCGGGAACTAGATTACTCTTCAAATTGAAGATAATTCCATGTCTAAGAATAAAGTTCAAGTTTAAAGCATTTTGGAATTAAACAATAAATACATGACTTTAATCAATGCTTCAATCTTAATATAAACACCAAAACCATTATGCACATAAATTTGCTGCCTTTTTCATTGTTTAGTTTATACTAACTCAATATATATATATATATATATATATATATATATATATATATATATATATATTTACTAAGTTGGCGTGCTTGATATAAACTTATGCAATTGTATCTAACTAGTCGCACAACAGAAACACTAAAGGCAGTCACACTTACTGACGCGTTTCAACCCTCCATGATCATCATCAGAGCACGACGGCAAACTAACTATCGAGGATCAAACCGCAATATATATATATTTTTTCAGTATAAACTAAACACTGAATAATTAATTGTTTTCACCGCCCGCACAACCAAATTGCGTTTAATACTTATACATATTTTAATGAAAGTAATATCTTGCAGTGTAAATTTGAACCTCATTCTTCGCACAGATCTACATTCATAGTGTAGGTATAACTAGTGAATAGACAGTCTTTGTTCTGAGGTCACTGGATTTCTACCTCGACGAACGTACATTCAAGACATCAGCAACACAAATATCAAGCACATTTTTCCGGGGAAAATAAAGATATACTTGATTTAACAATTGCGAGAAAGGTCCGAAATCGGATGCCGAAATATTCTAATTAAAACTGAGGAGAGTGGATGGAAAGCAATGTTTTTCAAAAAATATGGACCAGATAAGTAGGTTAATTTTTCAACTGCATAGAGGACCAAATATAATCGTGAATACCTGCTCTAGGCCTGTTTAATATATTTCTACCATCACATTCAAAGTCTGAGTCTCCTACTTGGTTTCATTATTTAATCTGATTCATCAAACGCATTTTTTCTGTCACACGTTGAAGTTTCATCAAATATTAGGACTATCAATTATTTTGCTGCAGTTGTGCTCATGACACCAAATCCCGATTTTATTTCAAATAATTATATATTTTTTTCTGGTCAATCTATTGCGATAGCATGCCGCAATGCGCTTACAACCTTCGCCGTCTTTTTGATGGTCCATCACTTGTGAGTGCCTAGTTTGATTCGAACTATAAATATAACCATAATTAGACTCCTTTCAATGCTCTCTTTTACGTATCGTTATTTTTCGTATTGCTTCTACTGAATTCCAATTCGTAAAGGCTTTTAAAGATACTTCATAAACTTCTGATTCATTCACTTATTTTATTTTCTCCTGGTTCGCTATCTTTTTGCCAAAATTAAAGGCTTATTTTAATACAGTTCTGGTGTTCTATTTCGTTGCCAACTTTTATTTTATTCTACTTTATTTAAAAATCAGGAGATACGATAATTCTGTGTTTATCCAGCCTTTTTCCCGCACATCCGACTATTTTCTAGATCATCCCAAGAACGCATTTGCATCATTTTTATTCAATTTTATTTCGTAAATTTCGGCTTTCGGGTAGTTAATCTAGTCCCAGTCGCGCAACATGTTTCTTTCATTTCATGATCGTCTCCATTTTTTATGGGAAGATATTTCGTCCTTGATATTTTATTCATTTCATATCTCTACAATTTTAAGACTTAGCACTATCGATTTTAGTGTGCCTACTTTCATTCCTCAAGGTTGGATAGAAAACAAATTTCGGAGGGAATTCGTGTAAGCATCTTTCCTCTAAACATTCTTTAATAAATAAACAGTCATTGATTGCTCAGGTGATTTTACAATTCATTATATCAAGTTTGCGAGCTCTAAGACGTGTTTCAGTTTTGAAGGCTTCTACAATATTAAATGATCACTAAGCTTCATTGGACAGAAGAAATCGTGCACCAAGATGTGGGCGTCCGACAAGGATGAAAATATTAGTTCGTTTTGCTATGTTGTCCGGGAGCTGGTTAAATACAATGGGATTGGTGTTTAATTCAAGCTCGCAAACTTGATTTAAAAAAATTGTTTTCACTAACCGTGCAAACAATGATTGTGTAATTGAATACCTATATATATATATATATATATATATATATATATATATATATATATATAACGAAGCGCAAAGGTTAATTTTCGTGACTGCATAATAATTGTACAGCCGACACTTCCAGTCAATTACAATTTATGCGGGAATACTAGAGGTGAGAGCCACATGTTTAATATTGTTTTCCATTTATATGCATTACGGTTTGATCCTCACTAGTGAGTTTGTCGTCGTACTCTGATGATAATCATGGAAAGTCGAAACGCGTCAGTACATGTGACGGACGGTAGTTTTGCTATGTTCTTCGAGTGGTCTAAGTGAAAGTTCACACCTAGATTACTTGTTTATCTTTATTTCTATTTTGTGTGGTAGCCTGATGTTAACACTTGTAAGTAAGTATCTGAAATTGTCCGCTGAAAAAATAAGCCAGTAACAATCCTGCGGTGCAAGCAACGCAGATCAGGTAACTATGATATAACCAGTATCGCAACATTTTTTACAGCAAATCGTTGGGCGAGAATACATGTTTGTTTGTCATATTACCTAGTCAAATAGGCTTACATAAATCAGTATATGTCATTTTTAGTTTTTTATTAAAGTAGAAATAACTAAAAATTTTCTTATCTATTGCTTTGAATGAATTCAAAACCCAAAAAACATTACGCATTATTACTGTTTTACCATCTGAAATGTAAACAATGGCGTAACATTCTATTTCAGATTGACAGCAGCAATTCAGGAACTTATGCTCCTATTGTCTTACGATAATTTTTTTCTCGTTGAGGCAAATGGATGTGGAGTGCGTTGGAAAACCTTGTGGTAAACCAAACTAACCAATTATCTAACAATTTGGAAGTGTTAAGCACAGCCTGCCTGTTTGCTGTCAATTCTAAATTTATTTTTGTAGTTTAAATATTAAATTGTTTCTTTTTGTAGAAAAGGCATTTTAGCCATTTCTACCTGGCTGGCTATTAATGGACCAGGCGTCTGTCAATAACGATATATTTTCAACTAATTAAACATCCGACATATTCTGTCAGAATGTATATCATTGTCTTTTGCGATGTGCTTCCTCAAACAATCTTTCAACCAAATGGCTCACAAGTATTTGTTTGTGCATTTGGGTCAGAGGGAGAGAGTTAATATGATACTATTAGTATATATATATATATATATATATATATATATATATATATATATATATATAAGGCTTTGTGAGTGTTTGTGTGTGCGTGTGTGTAAGAGTAATGCCATAGGCAAATAACTTGGAGATATTGAATATTGGCCATTTCAAAGGTGGTGTTTCGTTCTGTTTTGCAGCTGATTGATAGGTGAATGCTAATGGTCTAATGTACCCAATATGATAAACAAAAGAATAAAGCACTTCATTTGTCAGTACCTGTTGACATGTGCGTATTCTTGACAAATTGGATCTACACGCAGTTAAAAGTTTTATTGCATACTGCCCAAACTATTCACTTTACCTCTACAATTACTTTAGACTACGTAAACGACTGTTAGCTGGAATTAGGTATGGACTGTAATTTTATGGCATTTGGTTTGTATTCATTATCTGGAAATTGGGAGAAATTAACCAATTCGAACTAGTAGTCATAGCCATTATTTAAGCCAAGTTTCCGATTTTGAAATAAACACCTGTCCCTTTAGGTACATACATTCGTCAGTATAAATTAAGTATTGTATAAAGTAAAAAAAGTGATTCCTTCAGTATATCCGCTCTGTACTTATTTGGTACTCTTCATATGCTTTCCAGAATTTGCCGCGGACAGGACAGACATTCCTAGATTCGAGCCCTGTCAGCAGCAAATAATTATTGCATCAGTACCATATACCAACAATAAAGTTGCCGAAAAGGTATATTGTATCAACACTTTAGTTGCCAAGTAATTATATAGTAGTAAAACAATGGATTTCAATGAATGCGAAAGTTAATCAAAATATTGAGATTTACAATTATTTCTGAACACATGTTACTCTAGCAAATCCATACATTCTGGCCTTGATCGATATCAGTTAAAAATTTTTGTCATAATCAAGAAATCATTCAATGAAATATATAGAGTGAAATACTGTTTGTAGCGGAGAATTAATATATATTTATTTGTGTATTACGTGCTGCGTACCTAGTAAAAAATTAGTTCAAATATGACCAGAAGGATAAACCAAACACAGCATGAACGTAAGGTATAACCCCATGCACATTCGTTTCGCGCTTATTAGCGACTTATCAGTAGGAGCCGGTAATACGCCCTTTATCCACTATATTTTTTGGTGAGGAATGGGAGAAAATAGGACGGTACAATCTCTTATACGAATGTGTAAACCTACAGTAGCGAAGCTAACTTCATATAAAGTCTTCGACAATACGATTTTAAAGCCAACTCACTATATATAATATATACACCGAGTCTGTAAATGGTACCAACACTATGCTTGCTTGTGGATACATAGTACCGACATAATTGATTTCAAGGTATGCTAAACTTCACCAAAATCGAGAATTAAAATTACATTTTAATACCTGTTACTCCAGCAAATCCGTACATTGTGGCTTTGATGAATTGTTAGTTTGCACGAATTAACTGTGCTAATGGAGTATACCTTCATATCATACTGATTTTACTTTATCCTTCTGGTCATGTTTGAACGAACTTGTTATTAGGTGCGCAACACATAATATACAATTGCATGCACGTAAGTTCTCCGCAACAATCATTGTCTAACTGTTATATATCAAATTATAAATTCTTTGTTTGTGCGAGTGGTAACAAAAACTATTTATATTAAACTTTCCACCTGATGCAAAGCCGCAGATCCATCATCTCTCACACGTACTGACGCGTTTCGAAATTTAAAAATCGTTATAGGTGTATGGTGTTAAAATGAGTAACGGAAATTTAATTTAATTTATACGCAAATGTTTTAAAACAAGAAATCGACTCTTAATCCTAAATAATCTAGAATAAATTTTACCTATTGCAAAATTATATTCAACTTGACCGGAATACTGTCAAATTGCCCCACATTCCTCACCCAAGTATATATTCGGTATAGGGCGTCGCACCTATTCCTACTGTTGGGAGCCAATAATCACGAAACTCATGTGTGCATGAGATTATACGATTTAGTAGGCAACTAACCAGACCATGATATGAGTCTCAGTTAGCCAAAGATAGCTTATCAATAGATAAATTCAGGCCCAACGCAAAATTGCATTTTCTAGGCACTAAATGGAACCTGAAAAAAAACAATGCGTATCATGCTGTTTTTCATTAGTAAAGGAAAATATAATATAATATATAAGACCAGTCCTGCTTTGAAGGCATCATGCAGACTATACAATTAAACAGTAACTGATTGCGCGGGTAGTGGTAACAATTCTTTAAATCAAGTTTGCGAGCTTGAAGTAAACACCAATCCCATTGTGCGTCATTTTGCTTTCAAGACAGAAATGGTTTGATCCTCGATAGTCAGTTTACCGTCGTAATCTGATGATGATCAAGGAAGGTCGAAACGCGTCAGTGCGTTGCGGCTGGCGGTAGTTTTGTTATGTTGTTCGACGACTGGTTAAATACAATGGGATTGGTGTCTACTTCAAGCTCGCAAACTTGATTTAAAGAATTGTTACCACCACCTGCGCAATCAATTATATTATATATATATATATATATATATATATATATATATATATATATATATATGCAAAAGTGGTATAAAGCGAACATCTAATGATCGTGACTGGGATAGAAATGTGCAGCCGACATTTGCAGTCACGAACAATGTATGCAAGACTACTAGAAGTGAGAGCCGCATATTTCATTTTGCTTTCCATATATATGCAATGCGGTTTGATCCTCGCTAGTCTTATAAACTGATTTACTGCAGAAATTAAACACAATAAATAGATTGATTTATATGTAAATAAACGGCCTGCATAAATTGCACCTGACATTTTATTTGGAGGCTATTGCTTTAACTTGAATTTGTTCAACCTCGTGTAAATTTAATTGAGCCTAATACAAAAATTGGTTTATCTATGTTTCTTATATTTGAAATCTCTGGACTAATTTGCTTACATACTTTTTTATACTTCTATTTGGACCGTCTTTATATATAGGCAAAATTAATTACCGTGCATTTTTATTTCCAGTAAATTAGCTGACAATATGAAGCAAATCGCCTCTGTACAACATATTTCTTTCAATATCTTTTTCATGGCTTAGAATGAATGTTTCTCTTATTTGTAAATAATTTTCCTACAAGCGTTGGTGCTAAATGAAAGAAAATTTTTGATATTAAGATATAGTTCAGATTTTTACCGTTGATATTGCAGGCCGTAATCTTTCCTGTGTTCATTTGCACAAATTTTGAGTAAGTAACACATTAGTTCAAGTACGACTTTCTATGAAGATTGTTTAACTACTTTAGGTTTACATATTCGTTTGGGAGATTGTACAGTCTAATTTTCCCACATTCTTCTCCCAAATTGATAGTGGTTAAAGTGTGTAATACCGGCTCCTACTGGTGAGTCGCCAGTAAATACGACACGAATGTGCACATGAGATTATACATTCAGTTCATGCTTATCCTTCTGGTCATAGTTGAACTAGTCTGTTGCTAAGTGTGCAAAGCCTAAAACACAGTTACATATATAATAGTTCACCGCGAATTACAATATACAACCACAAAATATTGTTTAATTAGCACATAATGGCACAGCGATTAGAGCGGATTTGCCCACGTTCGAGCCATGTGTCCGCAGCAAATTCTGGGCAGTGCATGAAGTGTTCCCGATTAGGACGAAACTGGTCTAATGAATAAGTTACCTTTTCTACATTAAACCATACTTAATTTTTTTATTTTAAAATCCATGTATATGATGTGAGTGGTGTTTACATTGAGATGGCTTTCCTCTTATCAGAATTTGAAATATCTTGACTAATCAGATGGGCGGTGGATGCAAAAACATTTTAGCGCCCAACAAGGAAAAGGTAACTAATCCATTACCTGTCGTGAGACATGTTTCTTGTAAATATCGAATTCATCTACCCGAGTAGCACGAATGGCACATATACGAGAATTGGCTAAAGACCACAAACGTGTTTTTCTTTCACCAGACGAACAATCTGGCTTGGTTGTAATACATAACAATGAGTATATTTTATGTGAATGGCTTGATTTCGTATCCGCAATGCGCGTTTGGCAGTAATAGTCATGCTAAGAAAATATCTAGGAGAGTTTTCCTACTGTTTACAGAGGGAAAGATCAGATATACTGCGCATAAAAAATTGAATCCAGATGGAGTACAGACGTCTTAATGTTATGCTTTAACAAAGACGCACAAATCCGTTATTACGTTTAGACAAATTGCTTCAATGAAAAATATGAATGCTTTCTGGCACAAATACTTAAGCGGTGCAATACTGGTTTTAAAATTTGAATTTACGTTAATTTTCTGCAATTGTCATTATTTGATTGTTTCTGATAAAGGCATAACTCACACGCACATAAACTGACGAGCAATTTTGTAGAAGCACAAAAGAAATCTCTCTCCAAAGAACTCACGCTCTCTCCAACATATATATATATATATATATATATATATATATATATATATATATATATATATATATATATATATATAGACACAAACACACTCTTTTTCGGCTTGAGCCTGTGCGTGATGTGCAAATGACTTTCTAGAATTCCCGAAGTGTAATGAACAGTTTAAATGAGGATACAGTGCGTAATAAATTGCCAATTTTGATAAAGGATATCTAAGTAAATGATGCGTGATAAACTAGAAGAAGTCGATTTTTACTCAATATCGAACACGAACCCACTGATGCGTAAAATGTCGTTTGACTTTCTTCAGCGAGACCTGCTAAATTAAGGAACAAATGTTTTCTCCGACCCGTTTCGGAATTTCTTTTTAATGATGTGATTCGACTACAACTTCTACTGAAGCCACTTTTCTTATTGCTAAAATTATCATTTTTTAATTATCAATATTATTATTAATATATTTTTATATAATATTATTAATAATATTAGAAGTAATTTTAATTAATCTTTGTAAATATTTCGCAAAATTAACTGCATACGCATAAGGCACCGTGCTAATTTCGTACCGGGATGGTGGATTATCTTCTGTCTATCTTCGCCTCTCGGCCGAATGTTCATGATTTGTACGCGTGATAAGTTTCAAGGCGCGGGCTCACAATTGCGTGGTAAATTACTCTTCTTCGTGTTTCTTTTCGCTTAACAATATTAAAAATACTACTAATCGCCCCCAATCACTTTACATCAACAAACATGACTGATACATCCTAGTCACAATAGTTAGAAATATTTGGCGTCCTCTTTTGAGCGGATCTATTTATCAAATTGTCTAGCCTAAAATAATCATCCTTATTATTAATGTCATTATTACTAATATTAATACTATTCTTATTACTATTAAAATTATAATGGCTATTAAAATTATTATAATTATTTAAATTCTTAATTTCGTTATTATTAGTAGTAGTTAGCAGATGATAATTTCTTAATCTTATTAATTATGTATTATTCGTTTCCTGCAATCATCTACTAAATTTCAATGAAGGTAATCTCTCGCAGAAAATTTAGCTTCTTTCATATTTACCCAAGTTAACCTTTGTCCTGTCGTTTGCGTGAATTTCTGTAAAATATATTGCGAAGTATAATATAAAAGTTCAGGCATTTGAATGTTAACAAGTAGTAAATCAGAATTGAAAGAGAAATGTCGTCTACTGCCCTAAGAGAATTAGTTAATGGAAGAGATATAATTGGGTGTTAAGCTGATTTTCCAGGTAATAATCCAACACAACTTAACTCATTCTTTAAATCAAGGTTGCTATCTTGATGTAAACACAATTCGCATTATAAAATTAGTTTTATTATAACATATCAAACATAGAAAAACTACCATCAGTTACACGTATTGACGTGTTAAAAACTGATTGGCAAGGATCAAACCGTAATGCAGTTTTGCTATGTTGTTCGACGATTGGTTAAATACAAAATGGGATTGGTGTTTATTTCAAGCTCGCAAACTGGATTTAAAGAATTCATCCAGTTGACCGGTTTTGCCTCTATTGGGAAATCTTAAAATACCGTCGAAAAGTTGTCGCGAACAGGGCTCCAAACTGAGCTCTCTGTAAGGACGAAAACATTCTACTAGATAAATTAGAAACAGTTTTTTTTCCGGATAGCTAATATTTTTGCAGTTGTGTAGTAGATTCTGTGCACGTAGTAAAAAAATTATTCAAATATGACCTGAAGGATAAATCAAAGTCAAATGAACGAAAGGTTGAATCTCACATGCTCTGGTCATGCTAAATTTGTTTTTTCTTTCTGGTCATATTTGGACTACTTTTTCTAGGTGCGCAATATATAATACACAATTACTGGATAAATTGCCCTTCCGTTATTAGAAATGCTTTGTTTATAATTAATATATATTTAGATAATGGGAATGGTGCATATATCCAGATAGCGACCTTGATTTAAATATCTTTTATCATCGTCCGCACAATCAATAAACGTTTAAATTTTTAACAGTTAGATACCATTTATGGTCGAAAACTACAATATATACAGTTGTGAATTAGGTTTTGTTCACCTAGTAACAAATTAGTTCAAATGCGACCAGAAAAATAAAACGAAGACAGCTTGAACGGAACGTATAACCCCGTGCACATTCGTTTCCTGCTTACTGGCGACACATCAGTAGGAGCTTGTATAACGTCATTTACCGCTTATATATCCGGGTGAGGAATGATGGAAAATAGGACTTTCGGTGTATGCTGCCTCTGGTTTATCCTTCTGATCATATTTGAACTAATTTGTTACTAGGTACGCAACACCAAATACAAAATTGCACATATATTATTTTTCCGCCACAAACATTATCCAACTGTTATGTATTTAATTGAATGATGTCATGATTACCGCGAAATGTGATAACTGATATCATTCAAGTCCCGAATTTATGGACTTGCTGAAATAGCAGTTGCTAAGAAGAAGTTGTTATTCTCAAATTTCGTGAACTTTAAGATACTGGATAAATTTACTTTCATACGTTAAAAGAAATTTTATTTATACTGAAAAATGTAGGTGAATATAAATAAATATATAGATATATATTGGGAATGGTATTCATATCGGTGTAGCAACGTTGATTTAATTTGAAAAAATCATCGCCCGCGCAACTAATGAACTTTTAAATTGGCCATGTTTCAAGTAGATTAATGACGTTGTGAATGCTGAAATTGAATATTAACAGCTAAGAGTTTATCGCATTTGTCAACAGGATTGCATACAATATTTGTGCAGCCATGATTCTGTATCAAGTTTTAAATTGCAATTGGTCACGCCTAATGTAAATATGCTGTTCATAATACCAAATTCGTATTTTCGAAATGGCTACCGATCTTCAATTTAATTAAGCAGTCTCAACGAATTTTTAGATATTACGCCAGTTACTCGTTTGCATGATATTTAATATATCGTGTAGGATTTAATCCTACTTGTAGAACGTAGCATTAATTAAAATAATACTTATCACCGCTAATGCCACAGATCGTTGCTTAAACATGTAGTCGATTATTTGAATGAACGCATAAAGATTATTAAATCAAGTTTTCCTAGTTTATATAAACACCAATCCCATCTTCGGTAGCCAGTTTGCCATCGGGCTTTGATAATGATCATGGGAAATCGAAACGCGTCAGTACGTGCGACTGACTGTAGTTTTTGTTATGTTGTGTGACTGGTTAGATACAATGGAGTTGATGTATATGTCAAGCTCTAAATCTTCATTTAAAGGAATATTAAAATCAAATTTTCCAACTTGGTATAAACACCACCAAACTATGGTTTTTAGCACTATTAAAATTGCTTAATAAGCTTTTTATTGATTAACTTGAAGATGGAAGTCGCCAAAGGCGGCCGAAATATCTTCCAGGACCTAAGCAACTGGAATTCCGCCTTTTTTGGTCACAAAACAGATCATTTAATACTTAAAAGTACATTTTCAAAATTTTATCATTCTTTTATTAAAATTAATTTTTATTTCATTATATAACTTGAATGTAGAACAAATCGATGTGAAAGTAGTCAAATTTCGGTGAAAAATTCCAGCGGAATGTAGATACATGTACAATACAAATGCCTACATCGATTTTATTTCATTTCGCAATGTTCCAATTAGAGGCACACTGAAGTGAAACTCCGTATGCGGGTTGCTGAACACCTAATTTTGAATCACTGTTTGATTATGTATGGTGGTTCTGTTCCAAATGAGAAATAGCTTGTGTATTATATGAACGTTGCTTGCGGTGGCAGTGATAACAATTACCATGATCGAGGTTGCAAACACCTGGCCAATTATTTGCATACATTTTCAATATCAAATAGGCGTTGTATAGTGTAGAAAATGCAATCCATCCAGTAGACCGGTTTAACCTTATTCGAAACTCACCAGGTTCTGTCCTGAATTTTCCGCGGACAGCTCTCTCACCTGGGCTAGTTCAGCCCAAATTAAGAAAATTCTTTATTTGATTATGATTTAAACCAAAATTAAATAGCAGACAAATATATTTAACTTTTAGTACGATGAACATTGCATATAGAAAACAAAAGATGCCACGAGCATCATTAACGTAGAGTAAATAAACCATTAAACGGAACATGTTAAACCCAATAAGGTGTTTTCATCTCCTGTCTTCAATTTTATTCCGGATATTTTAGCAATTAAACATTCCCAATGTTATTTGATTTGACCGATTGCAACAAGAGATTTTGCATCTTATTTGCACGTAGATTCAGATTTCATTATTCAGTCCTTCTAAAATAACTCCAACTAAACAAAATAAGTCTGGTAATAACGTAGATGACGAAATGGAGCAAATAAATATAAATATTTAAATGCACACTGGGATAGATGTAGTACACAAGGACCCGGTAATTTTGCAATAAATTATGGCACATACCTTTTCAACTAAATGCGAATATAAATCAACCTAATCACACCGAAATCGGGAATAACGACCATACTTTAAAACTATGCTTTATTTAACTATTGCAGCAGTGGAACGCATAATGTATAGAGACTCACCGTGACTTGCTTTATTCGATTTTCACTCTTCTACCGCTTTGATTCAAACACGTAAAACAGATTGAAGCGTGCAACTTACCAAATTTATCAAGCTCGCATCCTTGATCATAGTGAATGTTATCACCCCCCGTGCACCCAATGTTCGTTTAATTATTTGATCAAGTACGCTGTGGGTTTAGAAATTAAAGCCGACCCTCACAGACGAGTATTCGTTTAAACAAACACAGATTGCACGAATGAAGATAACAGTTGTAACTCATTTAAGGTTTCGAGTTTGATTAAAAAAATTCTATTAAACATATTTATCAGTATAAATTAGGTATGGTATGAAGTAGCAAAGACACGAAATTCTTATTAGCTTCACAACGCCTACTGCACAATATCATATATATATATTAGTTTTCTGCAAAAAAAACAGTATAAAACTATTGTGTATTTAATCGAATGATATCATCATAACCACGAATTTTAAGTAACTGATTTCGAACAAGGTTAACAACTTTGTATTCTCCCGCCGTTTTCTTGTTCGATACAATTGATAGCATTCGTAGGTCTTGAATCCTTTACATTTACAGGTGCAACAATTTTTGGCCTTGATTAATGGGTTCACACTCTTCCCTTCATTTTGAAGCCCTTCATCATCTGCTTATCTGAAAATGACGTAGGAACAAGATTTTCCAAAATATTTCCGGTAAAAGCAAAAACCCATCAATCAAGGCCAAAAGTCTGTGCACCTGGAAATGTAAAGGATTCAAGATGGTATCGATCTACGAGTGCTACCAATTGTCCCGCACAAGAAAATGATGGCGAGAATACAAAAAAGAAGGACAGCACTGCGCAATTTACAATATCATTCAAGTTTAACAAGTGTTCAGAAGTAGCTGTAATTATCAAATTGGTGAAATTTCGCATACGTTGCGATCCATTGATTTGGTACCATGAACCGACTCGACAGATATAGTCTTGGTACCGTTTATAGGCTTGATATATATATATATATATATATATGCCTGAATACGATTTATATAGGAGATTTTAACGTCAAATTTTGCCATAATTCCTGCCCAGAGATGTAGTGAGTGTAGGGCATATGATCAGCTCCCACCAGAGAAATGCATGCAAATGTGTACTTGAGATTATACCTTTCGCCCATGCCGATTTTGTTTAGTCATTCTGGTCATTTTTTACCTTATTTGCCATTAGGTATGCGGCTTCTAATACAAGATGCAACAAGTAGACCAGTTTTGTTCATATTTGTATGTTGTCAAGTACTGTTACGATTTTTTGCCCCGGATGTGACACTAGCCATCCAACATCTGCTATTATATAATTAAGAGGCATGTCCGTGGCAAATTATGTACGGTACGTGGTGAATTCTCAAAATGTTCGAAACCGGCTAACTGGATGACTTCCCTTATCCACAATATGCAGGCTTAGTTTATACTGACAAATGTATGCATATAATGGGTTAGGAGTTTGTTTATTGTAATTTCTAATTACATAACAGACGCCATACCATCTGGGGATGTGCTATTGTATTGAAGATTTATACAAATAGTTAAGCATTTATTGCGCGCGTGATGATATAAATTACTATTAAGTCATTTTGCGGCAAAATGCAATCGCCGACGAATTAAAGCGCTTCGTTAATTTTGCTATAGACATGTACTCATGGCGTATTGCGCACAAATCCTCTTTCAAATTCAACATCCCTAATTATTTAAACGAACATTGGTTGCGATACTTGCAGTGTATTTAGAGAACCATTTATTCCAAGATATTATATTTCACAGAATTTGTTATATTGCAGGAAAACGCCTTTGCTCTAACTTATGCATTGATTTAAGTACATTTTAAAAGATCCATTTTTGTTCTCAGTGCTGTCCTTCTTGTTGTGGATTTGACCGCATTTTTCTTGTGCGGGACAATTGATAGCACTCATAGGTCCATTTTCAGATGATGTAATTTTTGGCCTCAATTGATGGGTTCTCACTTGTCCCTTCTTCTTTAAGCCATCAATTAGCTGATTGTCTGAAAGGACTTCAGATGATTTACTGGAGAAATAAAGTACAACAATATATTTGTAATGAAATTCAAATAAACGACCTACATAAATTGCACCTGATATTTTACTTGGAGGCTATTTATTTAACTTGAAGTTGTCCAGACCCGTGTAAACATAATTAAGACCAATGCAAAACTTTGTTTATCTATGTTTCTTATTTTTGAAATTTCTGAGCTAATTTGCTTACATACATTATTATACTTATTTTTGGACCGTTTTTCATATAAAGGCAAAATTAATTGCCGTGCTTTATTTCTCCAGTAAATCAGTTGATAAGATGAAGCAAAGCATCTCTGTATAACATATTATTTCTTTCAATATCTTTTTCATAGCTTAGAATGAATGTTTCTCCTATTTTTAAAATAATTTTCCTACAAGCATTGGTGTTAAATGAAAGGAAAATTTTTATATTAATATATAGTTCAGATTTTTGCACATATGGCATCCATTTAGACCCAAAGTTCTAACTAACCATCCCCAATCTGTCATTATTGAACGGACACCACACTACATAGGGAAGTAGTGTTGCAATGATTATTTATATAATTAAATGAACATTGGTTCTGCAGGCGGTGATAAAAATTATTAAAACCAAATTTTCGATCATGATATAAGCACCTTATCCATTAATTACTCACTTATGTCAGCATAAACTAAGAATTTTATAGGGTATAGAAGGCAATTCATCTAGTAGATCGATTTCGTCCTTATTAGGAACTTATCAAGTACTGGCCAGAATTTGCCGTGGACAGGACACAAACATGGGCACGTCTGCTTTGGAATCTGATCCACCCTGCAACACACTACCCACAGTTTTCAGTTATATACTAACTAATGTAACTTGGTTAGACTTCTTACTTTTAGGTGGAGCACATACGGCATCTATTTAGACCTAAAGTTCAAACTAACCATCCCCAATCTCTCATTACTGAACAGACACCACACTACATGGAAAAGTGGTATTGAAATGAACATTTATATAATTAAACGAACATTGTTTGCGCGGGCGGTGATAACAATTATTATATATGATATAAGCACCTGACCCATTAGTTACTTACATATGCCAGTATAAACTAAGAATTATATAGTGTAGAAAAGGCAATTCATCCAGTTGACCAGTTTCGTCCTTATTGGGAACTCATCACGTACTGGCCAGAATTGACATATTTATTGTTTTCTTTCTACTCTCCTTTTAACTGAGTATGTCGTCTCTCTTATAGGTTGGAATTCCTTAATAACTGAAAGGCACTTCAAAAAAGAGGGACAAATTGGTAATTTATTATTGTTAATATTAATATTAATATAATAATTACTATTTTCAAAAATAGAGTTGCTTTTATTATTATTATTCGAAGTATTAGTAGTAGTCTAAGTATTTTTCATTTCAGCGTAAAAATAAAAGACAATTATGTTTTCATCACAATTGTATAAGAGAGCCAGTCATCCCTAATTTAAAGCAGTTCATATTTAATATAAGATGGATCAATAAAAAGCGGTAGTGAACTTGAAATGCTGTCCAAATTGGCAGTAGTGTACTGTTAATATCACAGAAAAATACTGTTTGTTGAGGAGCTCTAATATATATGTAAGTATGTATTGGGTGTTGCGAACCTAGTAACAAATCAGTTCAGTTGTGACCAGAAGGATAAACCAAAGACAGCATGAACGGAAAGTATAATCTCATGCACATTCGTTTCGTGCTTACTGACGACTCATCTGTAGGAGCCGGTATTACGCCTTTTAACCACCATATATTAGGGTGAAGAATGTGGGATAATAGGACGGTACAATATATACCGGTATATATATCGTCTTATTATCCCACATTCCTCACCCAAATATAGAGTGGTTGAAGTGCGTAATACCGGCTCCTACTGATGTGTTGCCAGTAAGCACGAAACGAATGTGCATGAGATTATACTTTCCGTTCATGCTGTCTTTGGTTTTTTCTTCTAGTCACAACTGAACTAATTTGTTACTAGGTTCGCAACATCTAATACTTACCTGAACATCGCAGAAAAAAATACCAAATGCACTGGATCACTTATCTACCCGCTCTTCCCCTATACACTGAAACTCAAACATAATCTCCAACACTACTGCAGTTTTACACCTCATGCAGCTATATTAATACAGACAGGCGCATAAATACACGCACTGCTTTCATAAATAATCTTATTTTCGTGAAACGTGCATTTCTGTTTTGTGCACGCCTCAGAAGTGTATACAAGCAAAAAATTACGAGTTAATCGGAAACCGGAAATAGAAAAATTTCAGCAATATACTAATGGAGTAAGTCTCACCTTACCTGATTTGCGTTTTAACTAAAGAATAAGTGATTGCGCGGTTGGTGATAAAACATTATTTAAATCAAGTTTGCAAGTTTTAAGTAAACACCAATTCCCGTGTATTTAACCAGTTGTCAGACAACATAGAAAAACTACCTCTAGTCACAGGCACTGACGTGTTTCGACCTTCCTCGTTCATCATCAGAGTAAGACGCAAATTGACTAGCGACAGCTTTGATTGCAAATATGAAAAAATGTGTATTTTACCTTGTGGACCTAACAAAATTCAGTCAATTTCGGACCAGATTGGCATGCCAAAGTTATTATGAAAAAGGTGCAATACAATTAACTCACAAAACACTTGCTTCCCGAATACTACAAATTAGCAAACAAAACTACGCCCCTGATCCACTTTATAGCTGGCTAAGTAATAAGGTACAACTGATTTTGCTTTGAAACTATTTGTCGTGGCGTGGTGTGAAATCATGGTATAAGCTGCAAACAAACCCGACGCTTGTGCATACATTAGATCACACCTTCCGACCCATTGTGCTTAAAATTGTCACGGCATGATATATTTATAAAAATCAAAGATGAAATGATTCAACGCACCACATTCCAATCATTCTAAGCAATTTTTTATTTCAAAAAAACTAAATAAAGATAAGATAAGATTTTACTCGTTGGAATCATTAGTGTATCAGGCCTAGATTGAGATTTACAAGTTTGACGTAAGAAACGCCTGAACTGCATTGTGTAAAATCGATTTAAGACCTTTTGTACTAAAAGTTCTTTCAAGGGTAGTAGACCAGGTCAGTGATTGAATCTGATGTTACACATCAAGTTGCTGTTATATTTATACCTTAATATTGCCACGTAGTCAAACTCTGTAAATCAATTTCTCTTCAAATTGATGGTTCTTCGCTGGTCTTAAGGACAATGTGTTCTATGAATTGACACGCTAATTGAAGCTCTCTCCGCTTCAACGTGTACCACAGTTCACCATTGCTGCACGACATTTGCTATTAAAATGTGAAAGAATTGTTTTAATTGATGAGCTGGTATTTTCCTCGTAGAGCGTGGTTTCACTACACAGTTGCTTAGAAAACCAACTCAGAAAGAGATAGTTTAGCAAGAAACATCTCAATATAAAATATTCGTTAAAAAAGTGGTATGCAAAAAATTCCAATTTGTGCAATAAAACTCCGGAAGAAATTCTAAAATCATAGCTATAAGCTTAACTGGCAGGTCTAATTTCATTAAAAAACTATTTATTTCCTCAAAATTAAAAAATCATTGATTGCACGGTTGGTGGTAACAATTCTTTAAATCAAGTTTGCGAGCTTGTAATAAATACCAATCCCATTGTATTTAACCAGTCGTCGAACAACATAGCAAAACAGTTAGATCATATTTGTTGCGGAGGACTAATGTACATGTAATTATGTTTTAGGTGTTGCGCGACTAGTACCAAATAATTATGATTATGATCAGAATGATAAACCAATGACAGCATGGACGCAAAGTATAATCTCGTGCACATTCGTTCCGAGCTAACTGGCGACTCATCAGTAGGAGCCCGTATTACACGCCCTTTACTCACAATACATTTGGGCTATAAAGATATGTATATATATATATATATATATGCAGTATATATATATATGCTACATATATATATATATATATATATATACCGAAACTGTAAATGATTCTAGCACTATGGCTATTGTGTCAGTACCCAATGCCAAAATTACCGAAAAGGTACATGGTACTAACATTATAGTTTCCGAGTCGGTACATGGTACCAAAACGATGGATTTCAATGTATGCTATAGTTTACCAAAATTGAGAA